>DVZL01006796.1:0-11130 GCA_018236625.1 Lasaia peninsularis | reverse complement strand
GCAGGGGAGGGGGGTGCACATCTATGAAGCAGGTTGCCGTTAAATGTCCACCCGTGCGAAGCCGGGGCGGGTCGCTAATATACCATAACAAATATGGAAATTGGTTCAACAACAAAAAATATTTTCTTAGATATGATCATGAACATAAAGGGGGTGGATTCCAACTCGGGCAAGTTTCTGCCTAGGACTTCACTTTGAAGAGGTGTCTGGTAACTGAAAGTCGGAGCACCATGGAGGAAAGTTATATTTGCTACTTTCAGACGTGCAATCTACCAAGTGAATATATTAAAACACTTTAAGATTTGCACTTTAAGACATAATGCCTAATAGCCCACAGGACAGTGAACCACCCACATCCATGGTGTCTATAGGAAACGTTTTTCTCTTATCATCAGAAGAGCCGTGTGCTTTTTTGCTGTATTATCCCATGAAAACCTTAGGTTTATACAAATATACCCTCCGGACCCACACGACAATGTCATTATGGAGGCAGGAATTGGTAAGGCGGTGGATCCCTACCCGGGTGAGTTGCTGCACAGCACTCTACCACCAGACTTTCACATTAGGTTTAAGTTCCTGACCGTAGGACAGCGACGCACCTACAGCATCTATGGTATCTCCACGGTTATCTCTTACCATCAGGAGAGCCGTGTGCTTGTCCAGTGTCTCATCCTATAAAAAACACTTAATCTGTGACCAGATACCAGTTCAACGAGGAGATATAGATCTGCACCCCCACAATATCGTCAGTGACTACGTCAGGACCTGCGCTAGGTTCGGTGACATGATAGAAGTGCGAGCTGGTTTCAGGTGAGCAAATATGAGTGGCAGATATATAGTAGGGGCTCCCCTACTATATATCTGCCTATAATAAATATGAGTGGCAGATATATAGAGGGTGCATCAGATTATGATATAGTAGATACCTTGTGTGTAGGGTGTATTTTTTTTTGAAAATATACTCCAAGACGTTAGATTAAGTTACGGTGTGTTCATTACCTGCATGCCAATAAATATATATTTAAATAATCTGACAATTTGAACGTGATAAAAAAGAGTTGGAGAATCAGAAACTTTCATAAAACAAGTCATCTATGTTTATCATCCATTTTGGCAAACTGGCTGATAGGACATTTTTCCGACATCGGGGACCATTAGGCATGTATACTATTAATACCTGAAGCGCTCGCGTAGGATCAAGTGTCTGTAATTTTTATTGCTTTTAGACACTCCCCACCGCTATAGATAAAAATGTCACATGAAACTTTTTTTCTCCACTATCTAATGAACAAAACGCAATAAGTCCCAATGACGCTCGAGTGACTACACATTTAGCTTATTGGGCTCCCCTACCCGATATGTACAGAAAATTGTATGAAAACGTAACTGAACGGGATTGAAAGTAGGTATCTTATGTACGTCTCCTAGTTCTAAGCTATCGCCCCACCAAAGTTCAGCCTAATCGCTTCAGCCGTTTTTGAGTTATAAATAGTGTATCTAACACAACTTTCTTTTATAAAGTCAAGTGCGTATCGGACTCGTGCAGAATATAATATTTGAAATTGTCAACTGTCTAGTCTGTGTATCATAGTTCACAAGATACAGCTGGGTGACTGACAGACAGTGGGGTTCTGTCTCTTTACTATGAACATTTTTGTCGATTTTAAGGAATTTCGGATTAAGTCAGTATCTTTCTAAGGTGACAAAAACCTGATTGCTCCCTTCTTCATCTTTATAGTTCAAAACATTTAAGTTCATTTTTTATATTTTCTTTCTAGAAAATAAAAAAAACCGGCCTAGTGGAAATCGAACTCGCGAACGAAAGATTCCTTATTGTATATAAAAACGGTAAAAACTACGTTTTACAGGTACAACTCCATTTTAATTGTTACTTTGGACGTGCCAGAATAACTAGATATTCTTAGAATACATCGAAGCGATCTTAATATAAAAAGCATGTACGGAACCCTAAAAAATAATAAATAATTAATTTGCTTTATAATTTCAGAACCCAAGACCTCCCAATCTTTGTACGTATGGTAGACCGGGACTCTATCTGGGGTCTCAATAATGGTTTAGCAACCATCGTAACTACCACCCTGCAGATGAATCTGAATGGCTACACGCTGGTCTTGCCGGATATGATCGGGGGCAACGGGTACAACTTGAACCATCCTCAAGCTGATCTCCCAACGAAGGAGCTGTTTATAAGATGGGTTCAGGCTAATACCTTTTTACCTGCCATGCAGTATTCTTTCACCCCATGGAATTTCGACAATCAGGTAATTATCGTAAAAAAATCCATACAGGTATTATCTATATATATATATCTTCAGGATTTTGATATCTTCCGAGCCACGACTGGACCTGGTGATATACTCGGAGACTGTGAAAACGAGCAGCATCTTGTGTTGGAGGCAGCGATGATAAATTGAATGAATTTTTAGTCACTGTCTCGGAAAATCGTTTGTATCGCAAGCCGTCTAAAGAGTCGTTTTTAACGCCGTAAAAAGCTAAGTTAAACATTTCATTTTGACCGGATTCTCGTGAGCATTGACGAACCCGGTTAACTTCGGAGCGCTGTAACTGATTTTCTAATGAATGAAATTTAAAAAAGAAAAATTTCCCTCGACAAATACTCTACAAGTTTGGTTTGAGGTCATTTTTTTGTAAAATGTAAAAAAAGTTATAGAGCAAAAAAGTTATAAGCAAATAGTGAAAAAAATAATTTAAGGCAAAAAGTTATATAAACATATTTGTAGGCTAAATAATTTACTACAAATTATGATTTTGAAAATTTTGAAGTCGTTTTCGCTTATAGGCCGCCGTATGTCATCCATATTCTATGTATGTATTATAATGTCTTTATTAATAAATCTGGTCTGGTCTGATCTGGTCTAATCGCAGATGTGGTCAAGCGAATCCATTGTCGGACTTTGACAAACAAAGTCCCGAATTCGATTCCGGATGAGGCAACTATTTATCACTTTTTTTCAGTATATCTGAATAATATTTGTTTCCGATATATTGACGGTCTTGACACTTGTCACAGCATAATCAAATATTTTTGGCTAATTGCGTGAAGGTACATAAGCAATAACTGCCTAACCCCTCGGAGACATGGAGGGAGCGATATTTATTTTTTATTTTATTAAGTAAAAACTTAGTTTAATTGATAGACTGGCGTTCTTTTCCGGTAATCCATATTTAAACAAATATAAACTTATTATTGTGCAAACTCTTGCCAAAACAGTAGTAAGTATAGTGCGACTCAATAAACATGATAGACAATTTACTCTAGCTTACGTTTCGCTTCGCAACCGAAGAATCTTTAGGAGAACTAGACTGCACCACGTCTGTAGACGGTCGCCACCGCTAGCTGACTGCAAAATAATAATTTTATATTTGTTTTGCAAAACATATAAATATAATATGTTATGAACCATAAATATGAGCGTGGATTATCAAAGGGAATTTTACCTTCTAATGTGGTCGCTTAAAAAGTAGGTAGCCTATGTTTCATTCTTATGCATAAGGTATATTAGGTAGGTACAGTAAACGGATTGGGATGTAATCTGTAAAGCAGTTTTTTTGTGAAAGAGTAGCAAACATCCATCCATTGTAACAAACTTTCGCATTTATAATATTAGTAGGATATTTAACATATTTTCATTCTGTTACGAAAGTCAGCGATCTCTTCTAGGCAACCTTGTAAGTAGTATTAATTAGACTTATGGAACTATAAATGTAGTATATGCAGTAAACATACGTCTATAGTATATTACAAAATATGTCTGGAAAACATATTATCTGTAGTAAGAGTTGTAAAGTATAATTTGTAGCAAAAAATGCGTCATTGAGAAATGAACAAACAATAGACTATTCTCGTAAACTATTACACAATTAGTTAGATGAGTTTAATTGCAGCTATTAGTAATAAAAACATAAATTAGAAGCTTTTTAACCGGATGTTAACAAGAATTATGTTTTTTGTAAGTATAAATATATCTTTGTACAACACTTGAACTGATTGTTGTAAATGAAAGGAGTAATATGCCTTATTTACACTTTTTTTGTATATAAGTAAGTATTCGGTAAAGTGATACTCTCTAATCTCTGTGTTCGCTGTATTTAGTATACCTCTGAACCTTTTTTTTGTTTAAATAAATAAATATCGTAACGCCCATATTCCGGAGAGGGTAAGCAGAGCTGCATATAGGTAGGTACATCCACGATTAGTCGACAATATTCGGTTCGATGATGTGACAGTGAAATCCCGCTTTTTCTTTTCTTTTGCGATTTGAATTTGATTTTGAAACGATTGTCATAAAAATTAATTACGATGTGTGCATCCTAGACGGTGGAAATAAGCAGAAAATATACGGAGTTGCACGCTGCATATGCTGAGGAAATATACGCCGCCATGCAGGCTTCTGTGGAGGAAGGCACGCCAGTCAACCCGCCGCTCTGGTGGCTGGATCCTGATGATGAAGAAGCACTCGTCATTTGGGACGGTAGATATTTGATAAGATTTTAAGAGAGGGTGTCTCCAAAACCAGCGTTTTTGCATAGAATAATGCAAGTGGAGGAAAGTAGTGTGTAGCAATCGTGACACTTCAATAATAAATCATATATCAGATGATATTGAGGCAGGCTACCTTATCTAGGAAATTAGAAAAGGTCAGATTTTTGAAACCTTATCTGAAATTCACAAAACAGAAGGAAAAACTAGGCCCCATCTTAGATGAGGTCGAATTTGAATATACGAATCCCGGTTTTATCACGATGTTTTTTCTATAAAAGCGCTCAGAAAACAGCATGTAATACAGATCAATATATCATCATTGATATTTTTTTATATTATTCGTTTTTCTAAAAACTGTAGTATTTTTTTAAATAACAAAAATAACAAAAAAACGTTTTTATGTTATTTACGTTACAACGCAATGTACAAGACTTTGGAATCAACAAAACTGCCCCCTTAGAACGTACACTATCGTCTCGACGCGATCGCGTCGTTTCGCGCGATTAGAAATGTCAAACTCAAAAAACCTAGTACAAATTTTTGACTTTGACATTTCAAATCGCGCAAAACGACGCGATCGCGTCGTGACGATAGTGCACGTTCTAGCCCCCAAGGTTAAGTATAATAGAGGGTGAATAATGTATTCATATTTATATTTCTTTGATAGTCGTGTGAAATAAGTACACACAAAAATCAATAGTCCTTTTTTATAATTTATTATTACCATAATTCCTAAGTAACAAATAATTATTTACCGATAACTATATTAATGGATAATAAAGTTATTTGAAAAAGGTTATTATATTAGGTTGTTCTATTTCACTACTTTCGAGGCATGCAAAAATTACATAAATATGTCCTATAATCCTTAACTAAGGCCTTAGCTATAATGAGAGATACAAATCAATAAATAATAATTGAAATATTTAAGATATCACAAAGATACTATTAGTACAATTTATTAAAACTCCGCTAGGAGTAACAATCTTTTGTGTATTTTATCTTCAACTTTTTATTATTTAGGATTGTCTTTGACGATTTATTGTCACTACTGTCAAACTAAAAAAACTGTACCGAATACTCTATAGTCTATTGTCTGCATCAAAAAATTCAATCTTGCTATGATTTGCTTTGCAATTATTTGTGATACAGTTTAATGGTTGTAGAAAAATCGATGATATGTAATATTGGAACAAAGTTCATACCTTTAAACATCATGATATTAGCTTTTAAAGTATATGCTTATCCATTAATATAAATTATTTTCATCTGCATAAAACGTACTGAATCGTGACCTGTGAAAAATGAGATCTGTTGTGATGATTTTGGTTGGTTGATTAATTTATTTATTTTGTAGTAATTAAGGTTTTAATGTCGATGATGTGTTTGAATTTTTATGAAGCTTCTCTCATAAATTGTTAGACATTACATTTTGTAAATCCAATTAATGGACTTCCATTTTTAGGCCGAATATTTTATTATTGTACCAAATATTGTAATTTTTTTCTCAGCATTATATATTCATAAGAATAGTATACCCACACAAAATGTTAGTTATTACATTAAGTATAATTATCTTGATACAAAGTATTCCCACATTACATCAATGAACAAATAAATAATATTTTATTACTTTTCATAGAAGGTGTAGAATTTATGCATTTTTTTAATACTTCACCATTGTTGCAATAGCCTGACCTATAACTAATGTAATCAAACATAATAGTACATAAATAGTGTGAACTAAATAAAATGTATTGCTCACAAAGTTTTATAAGATTTAGGTAGAGCATTTAGTACTAACTGAATCATTTTCATCTTACTATTGGTAGAAAACATTGTTTTATTATGTTTTTTTTGAAAATAGTAATTGGTTAACATATTGCTTAATATATTTAATTTATTATTGTATGTCAATTGGAAGTGATTAATAATGGCCTTTAGCTACAGGTCACCATAGCTATAAATCTATTGTTTCTGTAGGCCACCTTTGTCTCATACCATCATTCTGATGATATGAGACAATGGTATGAGCCTTATGCTTGATCTGTCTTATAAAAAATATTGCATAGCTGAGTTGCCAGGAAACAGTTTTTTTTTTTATATATTTTAATATTTTAGCATTAGGCATTTGTTTTCACAAAGATTTGATGCTTTACAGTAATTTGCAAATGTCTCCATCAGATATGTTATTTTTAAACTAATTCACAATTATTTTTTTGCTACTTTTTACTTATGTTTTTGATTCTGATATTTATCATTATCTGTAATATCGTCCTCAGTTTAAATTCTCTGTGATCTAGTAACTATATCTATTACAATAAACTTTTTGACTTTATGAAATATCTACCTTTAAATAAATATAAAATATTAATTAAATCATAATTATATGAAAAAGGTTTTTATAATGTTGCAGAATATGTAGATGATAAAAATGCTTGAGATTAATGGCTCCTCTTTCGATCTCTTTTATTATTATATTTATTAATGTAAAATTTTTCGTATTTAAAAAATAAGAAAAAGTCATGCTAGGTTTCTTTTGCCGAATCTTGTCACTGTGTTACCACATTCCGATACTGGATTGGAAACGGGTTGGTACATTTTAGAATTACATAAATGCAACACAAGAAAAATAAGGTCTATATGAAATAAAATATATTCTATTCTATTCTAGTGGTAAAGGCTTTAGACTTTTATTCCAATAGTTCAGGGACAAAGCCCAATGAGTTTCTGAATGAGAGAGAATGTACACTCTGAATACTTTTACTTTAAAGGAAATCATTGAAAATAATCCCTGATTATTAATTTCAAATTTAACGTTATCTTGGATTCCACTAGGTTTTCCTTTCACTAGCAGCACTAGATTCAGACGGCAGTTGCTCCAGTTCCCTGAGATTATGTAGTCCAGCCTGATATCATTTACATAGAAAAGGGATAACACTAAAACAAGAAGAAAATTTGTGTCCTCATTAATCAGATTAATTTTCAAGCGGTTCCACACGCCCTAATTTTGTTATATTGCAACTACATCATACTTATATAAATTTAAGTTATGAATTCTTAATACATTGTGTATTGATGTCTTTCTGTGTTTATAAGGATTTTAAATGTTTGGGATGACTAGAGTAGCTATTTTTGATTTTACACATAAGCTATTTGGTAAAATTTAAGTGCAATAGTGCAATAAAATGTCCAAACAGACTGAAAACAAATCTAAAATAGATATTATAATCTATACATCATATCCCTATCCTCTTGATTGACGACTTTTTATTCTAATCATACAAATCAGCTATCCAATATAAAGAAAATTTGTATCAATAGAGCAAGCCAGCTTAATTATAAATATGTGACATAAAAAAGAGCGAAGTGCGGGTGAGAAATTTATAAAAACGGCAAAAAAGCCACAATTGTTTTATGGGGGTCACCCTTTAAATATTTCATTTTATTTGTTATAGCTGTGTATTCCTAGTTATCTCGGTTCAAAAGATACTGCCTGTTGACAGACAGACGGACAACACAGTAGTCATAGGGTTCTGTTTTCACCCTTTGGGTATGGAATCCTAAAAACATGGCAAACTTAAAAAACATTACATAAATTTATTACTAAATATTTTTTGAACAATTTGATACCTATATTGCAGTCTGCAATATAGGTATCAAATGTAAGGACTTAGGTTGGGCCTCTGCCTATACCTCTGTATAGGTCCAAAGTACTATTGTTTTGCATCATTGATACCTTGTCTTTATAACATGATTTTTAATGATAACATATTCTTAATGAGATTATTTTTGTTAACATAAAGTAAAAATGTAATATTATAAATATATTAAAATGCAGATTTATTGATAAACATATTATATGCATGATAAAGGTCAAAGTCATATCAATATAATATAAATAAAATAAATATGTACTTGGTATCAATATTAATATTGTTTACAGAGCACATACTAACACAATATACAATATCCTAAATATTATGCATACATTCACAAAAATTGAAAGCATTTATCAATAAAATAAATAATAAAACTATACATATATCTAACTATATATGTCAAACAAAACCAATGCATTAATATAAATCGACTAGAACGTTGTAAAACAGCAGCATACAAGTATAATACAATACCAAGTGCTAATTAGATAGACAAGTTCTAACAAGAAATAATGTTCATATTCATCTATGGCTAGCATTTACATTGTATTAGGGGTATGATGTAGGTACTAGATTGTTATGTCTGGTTTGTGTATCACTATCAGTGTGAATGACTTTAAATATTATTTATGTAATTATCTTTCTCATGCAATTTTGTCCAGTTGTGACTCATCCTTTAGATAAAAATGTGCAACTTTTACATTGTGTGGGTGTGCTCCCAGTAAACTAATTTCTTGCTTCATTATCACAATTTCAATGACTAAGAATATTTATTACAAGACACTTATACATAAGATTATAAAAGAATAACGTACTATCTAATAATAATTTAATTACATAATTGTCTGTATGAAAACCTACAATTCTCAACCTCACTAGCAAATTTTAGAGAACAACAATAAATATTAAAGCATTCATAGCACTGCGATTGCGATTTAAAGATTATACAGATGTATGTGTTAGTGCTTTAGCTTGATACTTTTTACAGTTACCATAATGCTTAGCTTATTATTTACTAAAGCCATGCTTGATCATTTTATTGGCGAAAGTTTTATAAAATTCTTCAATATTATCAATATACTGTGTTTATTCTTAATAGTATTTATATCATTCAATCTATGTTTTAGGTGCATAAAAGTAATTGAAAACAGATAGGAGGAAGTTCTAATAAAGATGATGTCATCAGAAGAAACAGATTCTTTAAGCACAATTCCCTCGGATATACACTCTGAAGATGTTTCAGGTATTGCATTGTTTGTGATTGGTGTGTGTTGTGTGGTTTTATTCAGTTAAACAAAGTACATCTTAATTTTTAACTAATAATATCACATATTTATATACATATTTGTAAGAATATGCTTACTGCAAACATTTGATTTAAACAGGTCAAGGTTGAACAGAGTAATGACATACAACCTTACATATCTTAGTATTAGAGTTAGAACAAGTTCAATAAATATTTAGCAGCTTACTTAAAACAATATTTATTTTGTTATATATTTGTTCTTGATTACTTAGGTTTCTGTTTTTGTAATATTTTTCCATCTATGTAAGTACATAGTGTATAACTATTGAAAACCTTTATAACATAAAAAAATGGTCTTTGGCTTTCATACTCCTTTTTAAACATTTGTTAATTTCTTGTTTTATAAAAACACAAAAAATCATTATGATTGTAATATTACTATTAAATGTAGGACCTAAATAAATGTGTTATAGAATCGGTCTACTTATGCAACTTCTAATATTTCAGCCTCCGGGACAGAGGAAGCACCATCGTCAATGGTGTCTAGTGAAGCCGAATCCGAGGGTAGTGTGTTGTCAGATCCAATGCGATACGACCCCACTGACCCTGCAGTGACACATACTAGTGATGTTAGTATTACAGACCCTGCGCAGACATCACAAGACAGGACATTAGGACCCACGGCTGATCTCCGAGCTGTGGGCAATACACTAGCTTCTCTTGTGTCTACACGAGGTAACCTTATTATCCTATTTATCTAATGTAATAATATTGTAGTAATTTAGTTTCATAACCTTTAAAATATGAAATTAGATCTATATACACTAATAAACAATAATATAAAAAATTATGTTTTTATTTTTGTTAAATTTAGAATTGTCTCTATAATTTTCTATTCACTTTTTGTAATCATATCAGTGTACAAATTGTTCCTAAACTTAATATAAAATTCAGGATCAATGCTACCATGGGGACCCCACAAAGGGCCGATAATCCAACAGGGGGATGGAGATCTTAGACCTGGAGAATTTGTTATGAGGCTGCTGTTCACAGAGTTTACCGTACAGGCTGAAAGAAAAATGGAGGCTGTGATGGCCGAACCTCTGGTTGGTTTTATATCTTTAATTGTTTAAAAATTAATTTTTTTGCTCAACTACTCTGAGAATTCTTTTTTAATCATTATGTTACGTATATATATTAAAATTATGAAAAAGAGAAAATGTTGTTATTGTTGCCGAGCTTGAGAATAAGTAAAATGTAGCAATAGAGCCTGCATGAGATATTTCTAGTCTCATGCAAAAATATAACAACGGTTGTTTGGCCAAAGCTCACTTGGGTTATTCACAATAATAAGGAATATGCATGTGTTTTTTTATTTTTTTAAACTATACTTCAAGTAATTATATAACTGAAAAAAAAATATATAACACTTTCAAATAGAGATAAATAAGCTAAAAAAAATATCCAAAGTATCATCATTTTCGGATGATTTAAACACCGTCATTATATCGTGACGTCACCGTCCACCGGAAAGTGAGAACAATAATTTGTTAACGAAGTGAAATTAAGTAAAGTGTTATTACACTTCACTTTATTAATTTCACAATATATATTATAAACATTTTTTTGTCCCTATGTGCGAAAATTTTCATATTATGTCCAAAAATGCAAAAATAAGGATATCAATTGACATGGCG
>DVZL01006795.1:0-11131 GCA_018236625.1 Lasaia peninsularis | reverse complement strand
GAATATTGGCAAAAATATTTATGTGGGTATATTTCTTCAGCATTAAAGATTACACGTTATTTTTTTCGGCCATATCTGAATCACATGCATATTCCCTATTGTCATTACTCAATGTGGGCACTTGAAAGAACTTTGTTGTTTATTTTTTGACCAAACACTTATACTGTTAAAATATAAATTTAATTAATTCGCTTTCTTGAGACCATTATAACTACAATCTATACGAATTAATAAAATTGAAATGTTAGTATATAATATTAAAAAACTAAATACATATGTGTCGTACAATTGAAGGCAGGTAGTCTCTCCTATTACCTCTATGAAAATAAAATACAAAATTCCAGTATATTTATAGTTGTGCTTTTAGATAGTAGGAGAAAAGGTGTTTGAGAAGAGAATGGTGAAATGGAATAGAAAATAAATATAACGTATATAAAGTTATTAAAGGAATCAAATTATTTTTTAGCCTGAAATATCTTTGTTACAGGATAATCGTAGTAAAATATTTATTAAATCGATTTAGTGCGTTTTAGGGCCAGCGCAGAGGAAACTTACACATTTTTGTGAAAAAAACAATTATAATTTAACTAAAAAAAAAGTAAAAATATTTTATGTACTTTGATAAAATCTAGGTAAATTTGATGCTTGAATAATCAAAGGTATAGGTATGTGTTATCAGCAAGCAGTATTTTCCCACACTCATCAAAAGGTTAACCATACTTAGACAAATCTAATCTTCTTAAGCATGTTCTCTGGTTTCCTTAATTTCTTTTTGCAACATTAACTTTATTTCTTGTGCATGTTTGTATGTTTCCTCTATGTATACGCTTCGTTCTATTATTGAAAATAGTTTTTTTTTTCGTGCGTAGACGCAGAAAGGTGGTAGGAGCTCGAAAGTTAGTCGCGTCATCTGGGTGAGTACCCCCTCCTACAAAAACTGCTGAGAAACTTCAATGATGTCTATCGGCTGTGTGGGAGTCGTTTTAAATAGTTTTTCTGAATTCATTTAGTATGGATTTTGAGCAGCATCACATTTTGTGGGTTGAAATTTAAAGTTGTTTCACTTTATTATTATTATTATATTTACACGCTCCATATCGAATAGTTTATAATATAACATTTGCGCAGGTTATATCTATCAGAAATGTATCTGCAAAGACTTGTTCTCTTTAGTCAGCAGTTACATCCAAGAGTTTAATATTGATATTTCAATATTACAAGTATGATTATTTCAAAAGTAGTACATTTTTTATTTTGGTATTTTCAAAAACTTTATATTTACTTATTTAATATTGTTATTCCTTAATTTCTCATATCATATTATTAATACAAGTATTTATTTAACTTGCATGTTTTTTAGTGCACCAAATCTTGAAAGCATATTTTTAATTATTTTGTAAGTGATCGTGCAAAAATTAGCTAGTTAACAACAATATTTTTGATTTAAACCCTTATTTTAGCGTGCGAACTTTAAATCACGTTTTTGTACTTTTTTGAAACGACCACAACGTAGCACTACATTGTCATAATTTGTTATATTATTGCCACAGTTTATTTAATATTATATTGCTATAATTTGCTGTAATATCGTTACTGTTTGGTATTATATTGCAACGATATTATTTTAGTTGCCTCAGTTTTGTATAATATTGTCACAGCTTGGTATTAAATTACAACAGTGATGCACATCTTTTCCCCAATGTGACTAATATTTTAATTAACACAACAATCAATACAGTTACACAGGTATATTAATTGCATGAGTAAATAATAATTATCAAAAAGAATTTGTTTACATACTGCTTGGCTAGGTTAGGTTTTAAACTTTCCGTAGCGCATATTTTGATATTTTTCAGGAAGATGTTAGGAATTTTTCTTGTGAATTTCTTATTTGGTTAAGGTTGAGTAATATTTCAAAGGTGTGTGGTTTTTTGGGTATTATATAAAAATGTATATGCAATGTTCGAAATAACACTTGTATATTTAAATTTCACATTTTTTACGGCAATATCCCATGTTGTAAATTGTCTAACAGGCCAGCTACATAAATATATTAAAAATGTAAGCATTATTTCGAAAATTGTACCTGCAATGGATTTTCTCCTAGATGAAAGTTAAATGTATATTTTGTATTGTTTCAGAATTGTCAGTTCTGTCAGTCGGGTGATAATGAAGACCAGTTGCTGCTGTGTGACGGTTGTGACAAGGGCTACCACACGTATTGCTTCAAGCCGAGGATGGACAAAATACCGGAAGGCGATTGGTAACACAAAATTTTCTTGATATAAACAATATATATACATCAAATTATATTTATTTAATTACTTATGCTTTATTAGGGCTCCGTAGCCAAAGGGTAAAAATGGACCTATTACTAAGATTTCGCTGTCTATCCGTCTGTTTGTCCGTCACCAGCCTGTGTCTCGTGAACTGTGATAGTTAGAAATATGAAATATTTACAGATGTGTAATTAATACTTAATGCTCATGAGTGTCCTTGAGATAATATAGTATGGAGACAAAAAATAAAATAAGAATCTTCACATACACTAAGTACTAGAATATAAGCAGTACTAAAATATTGTTGTGTTTGGTCAGTTGTATTAGATATTGGCATCTCTTAGGATATATTAATAGTATAGTCGTTCATATTTGTCCGCCTGTTTTTTTTTCATTTTGAATACTAAGAAACGGAATATTTTTTTTATTTCATTCGGGACAACAAACTATTACACAGTTACATTACTAGTATTAATTACATACAAACATGTCACTTACAGTATAACCTACCACCTTGTCCGCTACATGCTTAAATTAAAATCTTAAAGGAGGCTTCCATACAAGAAATGTGGTTTTTTCTGCGGTTTCGGAACCCTCGTGCACGAGTCTTGTCCAGTTTGGTTTGATAACCATACATGTCGTCAGGTACTGCTGGGAGTGCGTCAACAAGGCGCGCGGCGAGCGCGTGTGTATCGTGTGTGGGGGGGCGGCAGGGGGGGCGGGCGCGCGCACCATCCCGTGCGCGCTGTGCTCGCGGGCCTACCACCACGACTGCCACCACCCACCACTACCCAAAGTGAGTACCCTCATAATCATAACAATATTATTCACAGTTGGCGCTTGGTGAAACTTCCACATATTCATGTTTTAGATGTGACCCAAATGTACTTTTGACCTGTGGCGTTCGAGGCCCGTGACAAATTCATCGGAGGGGCCCCCTCCCCCCAATATAAAAAAGCTGAACCAAAAATAATATTTTTTTAATTTTATAATACACTTTTGCTTGTGATTGTACATTATTAAATCACTACGTTAAGTAGGTATTGACTACGATACTAGCCCATATCAATGAGATGTACATACTTACATACTTTTCTAATAGTTTACGTTAAATTAAAAGTACCTAATTTAAAGTACAGTCAGCATCTCATTGATATGGGCCCATAAAGTAATCAAAATGATTTAAAAAACAAAAAAGCGTTTTGATATATTATGCAGTCCGAATAATGAACATTGTTGTAAACCGACCGGGGGCCCGTCCCGGGTGAGGGTCCGTGACATTTAGCCGACTTGCCACCCTGTGGTTACGCCACTGCTTTTTAAATATAACTTATGATTGAAAATTATTTTTTAAACAGCCAATCGTTTTCGCGTTTATAGCATCATTGGGGCTAAAACTTAAGTTTTAGTATAAGTTGTGTAAAAAAAAAGTACATTAAGTGTTTCACATTTAAAATATAAATACCAATATTTGTATAAGGATATTTATATTACATTAAAGGGCTTTAAAACAAACAACCTTCTTGATTTTCTGATGTTTAAATATACGAATACAGGTTGTTTACGTTGAGCGTACACGCGCACTAACGTAGGCAATTATGGCAGACTATTTGTAGTACCAAATGATGGCATTTTTCGCAACATCGTAGCACTATTTTGACATAGTTTGCTACACCGTAGCAATATTTTGACATAGTTCGCTACACCGTAGCACTACTTTAACTTAGTTACAATTTTGCCATAACATAGCATTTATATCATTCATGTCACCTTGTCATACATATATGCATTGCTATATTATTACGCAAAAAAACTTTACTTACAAAATTATGGTTGTGATATTTCTTGACACAGTGTGACACTTATTTCGCTTATTTTTGTGACAATATTTAATTAGATTATAACTATTATAATAAAAACATAAAACGTATAAAAATTTAAAAATGTAATATTTTGATTATTTCATTAGAACCCTCGCGGAAAGTGGTACTGCTCGCAGTGTATATCGCGCGCGCCACCCAAGAAGCCACGAAAATCAAACAAACGCGACAACAAACACAAAGACACAAGTGCCAACTTGGACATCGACGCTACTATGGTACCCAGGTATGTACTTTAAATACAGACAGTTTTCTTTGTACAAATAGTGTGACTACACATCTTAAATCCCCTGATAGAAAGTGTAAGTAGGGACTAAGTTTAAGACATACTAAGTTAAAATAAAACCCCACTCATATTTCAAGGTTATACTTTTCTAGAATAATAGACGGAGGAGTAAGTGATAGATATAAAAGAGAAGATACCGTCTGAAGGGTCTCCGAAAGCCAGCGTCGAAATTTCGGTCTTGACAAAAGCTGAGAGGGTCCGTTTGTAATTCGCCAAAACATACGTAGCAGAGAATTAGCTTTTTATATTAATGAATCCAATCCAATCTGTGACTGATATTTAGTTTTCAAAAGTCAATTTATTGAAAATATTTTATTTACGTAATTTGTGGTTACAAAATATCTATCAAATTCTTCTCTCGTAAAGTGGTTTGCGCATATATTTCGAATTAAAAAAATATATATTTTGTTTAAATTTTCAGAAACATTTTTGTGATTTTTTGTCTATACATGTATTTTAAATTTAACATTTAATTATATTTAAAAAAATGTATTGTATGTATTTAAAAATTGTAGTAAAAAAAAAATCCATTTTTTAAATTAACATTTTAATTTAAAAAATGGATCAGCACATCACAAAGTGGTTTCAAACAGTTTTAGATCATAGAAGCGTATATATGACATATTGATTAACAATCCAATTCCAAATTCCAGTTATTTAATACCCCGTGTCGGTCCGGGTCCCCAATGTACAATAGACCATCTCCATAAGTGCTCTGCAGCAACTCACCCGGGTAGGTGTTACCCTACCTATTCCTACCGACGTAATGACATTGTCGTGTTACGGACCAGAAGTTAGAGTAGCCGGTAAATTTGTACATAAGGTGTAACAGCCCGACCACAGAAACTGGTGTATCTACAACATCTACGGTGTCTATAGGCCACGGTTCTCTTACCATCAGAAGACCCGTGTGATTGTTTGCTGTCTTATCCCATAAAAAAATTACAGTATCTGTTCCCTAATATTTAGATACAGTCCCGATTTTCGACAGTTTATTTTGTGATATGATGTAATAGACATCTGTATTTCTGCGTTGGGGTGTTTTATAACATTTATTTGGGTATCTGCAATTGTTTACATGTATTATAGTTTAAATAAGTTTAAGGTTAGATCAATTTATTTAATTTGGCCAGATATATATTTATATCTGGAATTTGTTTATATCTGGTATATAGACAGAATTCTTTTATGACATCAAATATATAAATATGTTGACGTCAATAACAGCTATTAGTTACGTAGGTAAAGTTGCCTTTATATTAACAACTATCTGTGCCCGCGACTTCGTCAGCCTTTTTATTTAGTTAATTTATTTTATACTTTTCTAAAATAGAAGTAGCCTAATTCGTTCCTTATTACATTAGCTATCTGCCAGTTAAAAGTCCCGTCAAAATAGGTCCAATCGTTTCACAGATGCAAACAGATAGACAGATAAAAATTCTAAAAAATGTTGTTATGGTATATGTACCTTGTAAATATATCTACACATACACTTAGTAAAAAGCGGTTATTATAATATAACATACAGCACTCCAATGTTATTTATTTGTATAGATACAGCATAGTATATTTTGTTACTCTTCCAGCCCCGCACCATCTCACGCCTCAACATCTACAACCGCGGAGGAGACGAGCGCACCCGCTGGAGGGGTGGAGCCCGAGCCCGCACCGGCGCCCGAGCCGCTACCGGAGCCCGAACCTGAGAATGGACTTAACCATACAGGTCTGTGATTACAATTGTATTTGGCAACCATATAATGCAATACAATAATTGTAGTAATAATAAAAATCCTACGAGATTTTTAAATTTGTTTTCTCTGCTATGATATCTCTCAATAGATAGATATCCATTTTCCCGGAAGGGTTGGTAGGGCTAAAATATTATTATTAAGATAATAAATAAATAGATTATGCGTTAAAATATTTGCACACCACATCGTGGTAGAATATGTTGGTATAATTAAAAACTCGATTTTGTAACAACTTTTAAACACACATATTCGGCAAATAAATAAATTCATTTCAATTTTCATTTTTTTAATTTCAATTACCTTTTAATATGAAATATGTAAATGACGTGTGATTTTTTTTAATTCCATAGGTATACCAGAATTGCCTGATGAAGGTCCCCCAGAGAAGAAACGCAACATCCAGTATGTGGCTGGCAACGGAGCAATACACGACGACATAGATCGAGGTAACTTATATGTATATTTGAAACTCTATTGTTTCTTTATATAAACAGTCGGTTGTGCCGCATTTTGAACCCACCTAATTTTTTTTTTATGATATTGGAAGGCAAAGAAGCAGACTGATTTTCCGATGGTAAGAAATACAAGTCGCCTATAGACACCAAACGTGGAAATGGTGCGTTGCCAACCTGAGGCTGGGATGGTAAGCCTCTTGCGTGAGTAAGTATTACCGTCTACCTTACCCTCCAAACCAGAACACGACAGTGGCGAGCACTGACACTATTGTGGCAGTTGGCACTATTAGGCGGTGGTACCAATCCGGACGAGTCGTTGCAAGACTCTACCACCTAGTCAACGTCACAGTGTTGGTGACAATAGACCCTATGCTCGCCTCTTGCGAGCGGCTTGGGTTGACGACCAACACGTGGAAAATCTTGAAAATGATGTGATAGGGTCTACAAAAAAAGTTATGTGATTTCATCGTATAAAGTCTTTTGATGTTTTAAATATGTATCATATTGTTTCAGGAGGAGATCGCAACGAAATAGACTCGGCGCCGCTCGTGCCGCGCGCCAAGAAGGAAAAACCCAGTGCCAAAAAAAATAATACCAAGGATATGCAGTTTTGTAAGTAAGTATCGACATCCAAGCGTATGTCCTGGTAATTTCTATCTTTTGAACGTGAAAACACAACCGATCCGATCCGGTGGTCAATTTTATAATTATATAGACGAGTCATAAGAACCGCTTGTATATGTAATAGTATACTGCATATATTTTACAGCCTAAAACCGGCTTATTTGGATTTAAAACTTCGCTTTCTTGCCTGTTATAAATAAATATATCTGAAAAAATTAAACGTCCCAATCAAACCCCAAAGTTAGCAAATTATATTATACTTGTGTATCTATATACTCGTAAATAAATAGAATTGGAGTGTCTGAATGTAACAATAAAATAACCGCTTTTTACTAAGTGTTAAGGTACATATGTAATATGATACTAACTACTAGTAATTATGTTGATATAATTCAAAACTTTTCTTTTGTAACAACTTTTAAACACACATATTCGGCAAATAAATAATTTTCATTTTATTTTATACCAAAACAACATTTTTTTACAATTTTTGTCTGTCTGTCTGTTTGTACCCGTAAATCTCTGAAACAGCTGGACCGATTCTGACGGGACTTTCAATTAGGCTATTTTTATTTTAAAAATGTATAAAATAAATTAATTTAAATAAAAATGCGGACGAAGAAAATGAAACCTATATTCATGATAAAAATATTTGTCCCTGTCGATGTGCTCAGAGACGAAGATTACGAGTTGTTTTTTGTATGCAATAAATCTCACGAAAACAGCGAACAAGCTCACGGCTCTCCTAGTGGTTGTGGTGGTGGTGATAAGAGACAACCTTGACCTACTGACTACAGATGATGTAAGTGCGTCTCTATAATGTTTCTGATAATAATTTTCGCTAATTACGCTTATGTAACATGGTCGCAGGGCGCTGTTGGGTGAGATGGAGGGCCATGAACATGCATGGCCGTTCCTGCTGCCCGTCAACACCAAGCAGTTCCCGCAGTACCGGAAGGTCATACGTCAGCCTATGGATCTCTCCACCATCAAACGGAAGCTGCACGATTCTGGGTAGGCTGCGTTTTTAATTTATACTTTCCATCATCGGCATTTGGTAGAACTCCATTATAAAGTATTGTGAAAAGGTGTGTGTTAGTAACATAAATAAAATATTCGCTTATCGGTCTAGGTATTCATGTCGAGAGGAGTTTGCTTCGGACGTCCGTCTCATATTCCGAAACTGTGAGGTATTCAACGAAGACGACAGCCCGGTGGGGCGAGCGGGACACACCATGAAACACTTCTTCGAGGAGCGCTGGCAGTGGAGGGGGTCGCCAGATTGATCGCCACACCGATCGCCAGACAGATCGCTATCGCCACACCGATCACCCGACAGATCGCCATACTGATCACACCACTACGTGTACCATATCACATATAATGACTAACGTCACACGACTATATCTTTTAAAACATTAACAAACGTTATCTGTGGAGAGAATCGCCAGTGATCGCCAGATAAATCGCCAGACTAGTAATACCATACGCTGAATAAAGATGTCCTTTTCGTCACAAGTAAATAACGACTAATACCTAATATAAAATTTTCTATTTATTTTATCTGGATTCGTACCAGTTGTTATACAAAACATTATTACGGTACAAAAATACATTGGTTTTTAGTAATACACACATATTTCTAAATGTTTATTTTTTTCTTTAAATTATGGCGAAATATTGTTAATAGAATCTCACATGTGTTAGATTTCACAAAAGCAATTGCTGCGTTACTTTGGCAGTATCTAGAAAAAATAACTTTAAAAGAAAGGTAAGACGATCATTAAAAATATGTAATGCAAGGACATACACCAAAACAAAGTTATCCATTTTGGTGATCAATCTTTATTGGAATGAATTTGCTTGATCCTAAATATATTAATTGAATATTGGAGTAGATTTTTCTGTAATCTTATTTTAGTCGGTTATTCTACTAAACCGAGCTATTAAGATACAAAAATACGAATGTATGAAACATAAATGTATGTTAAAAAAAATTGCTAGAAAAATGCAAAAAAAAGTTAATTAATTAAAATACACAAGAGAAAATATAATTTTGATTTTACAGATTTTTTTTACATTTTATTTGTAATAATTATATTTTCTAAACCAAATTTCCTATACCTGATTTAAATATATCCTGAGCTAACAAAAATATGTATCTAATATAGTTGATTAATTATTAGATTAAAAACCCATGAACGTATTTTAAAATTAATAATATCGCATACATACGCTGTATCTTACTTAAAAGTACGATATAAATATTAATGAACACACCTTAATTTTTTTTTAGCTGGATTATAACCACGAGTACTTAAAGTACAGAATATTCTTGGGAAGCTTAAAAAACGGTATTAGTCTAAATTTGAAGCCCGTTAAAAGGTCTTTATTAAATACCGCTTTTTTATTTCTACGGGAATTATTTTTCTCGTATTTATGATAACTATATACATTCCTAAATGTACGTTAGACCATTGTTAGGTCGAAATCGGATGATACAAGTTGTACATTACGAATCTCATGTAAAAATGTGATTTTTTTTTAATCTAGACGACGCACAGAAAGTTGTGTGAAATGTATCTAAATGTAGTTGTACATATTGTAGTTTTAAGGTTTTAAAGTATTAGAAACGAGATCTATTTTTAAGCATAGAGAATATAGAGTATTGATGTCTTTTTCGAATATTTTTATTTGCGAGTAGCAACGAGCAGTATTGTGACTATTCCCAGCATTTCTTCGATTCGATTGTCTATGGCCAGTTCTGAAGTGTAAATGTTTGTACAAAAGTGTATTTGATTTTATTGGAATCAGAATTTGATTAGTAAAAATATTTTTAGGTTATTTCTAAGCCAAATTGTAGAATAGAACGCGTGTTTTTGAATTATTTATTCCACTTATGTTCGTTCTTTTCAAATTCTGATTATCTAAAATATCAACGTAGCATAAAGTGTGTAGGCCTAAATTAATAAAAGGGTCATTATAGTATTTTTTGAAGATTTTTTTCCTCCAAATTTATGTTATGGTAAAATGTCAATTATAAAGGGTGTATTTTTTGTTTAAGAATGACAATATGATAAAATGTCTAACTCATCTAATATTGGTTTTACCAAGACACTGGATATTGATGATCACAATGTAAAGTAGGATTCATAGAACAATTTAAATAATAGATGGTACATAATTTACAACAGGCCAGATCGATGAATATTAAAAAAAAACTAAAGTTTGCTAGTTACTAATATTTTGTGTCAGTAGATGGCGCTTTAATGAACCATTGCTGAGAAAACACTTTAAAAAATAACAAAAGAAATTGTTCTATGAAATTTCAATACTACTGATAATGGAAATAATTTTAAACAAGTAAAAAGTGATTTATATATCACTATATATGTGTCGGCGGCAATCTTTGGTATTACACATAATAAGGTGGAATATGGATCATATGTTCTAACTCTGCAGTGTAAAGTAAAATATATAAAATTTCCAGTTTGTACTTACCAAAACTAAATTACAGAATTTTTTTAAACACATTTGCAAACATTATTTTTCATGTGATAGTTTTTTATGTAAAATAAACTTTAATTTTTAATAACTTATTGAAATACTTTTTGTTAAAGTTATTTTGATCTTGAAAGGAATGTGAAATATGTCACTTTCATATTTTTAGTCTTTCCACTAATAGACTATTAATTTACCTTGAAATCATATTTGCAAAATACCCCTTTCAAAAGATACTTAGTCTCGTATAGTTTTGGGATCTATAATGATTATTGAAAACATCAAATACGAATAATGTAAATGTTAAGTAGTTTCGTAACCTTCGATCTACTTATTATTTCTCTGTGTAATATCG
>DVZL01006794.1:0-11131 GCA_018236625.1 Lasaia peninsularis | reverse complement strand
GTTTTTTATTGTTTTACGCTGGTCGTTAGATTATGTATATTAGAATTTTTTTTACAAACCTCTGTGGTTTTTTGAAATGCTAAATTAACAAAATTATGTTATATTATGTGATTACTCAGTAAATAAATAAAAAAATGATTTACTTGACAAGCATTATTATTGAAAATTATTAGCATTCTACACTTCTCCGGACGGAGTGAAATTTGGCACACTTCACTCCGTCCGTCGTAAAAGGGGGTCTAAAGTTTTGCTTCTTGTATTTCCACCAGGAAAACATATTGTGTTATACTTTTTAATGCTAACATGCCAATTCTAAAGCTATGAGAAGTATTAGAAGTAAAGTTCTTATATAAACGCAGCATTTATTGATTTTCATTGAGATGGGAGTGATTAAAGTTTATACGTGAAACACGAAGGTTTAACTTTAGTTAGTAGTTAGATCAGAATTAGTATTTATAGCGCTTGAACGTTTTAACTTCAGAAACTTGAGCTATGCAGGTAAACTCGCGATATAGATGAATGGTTTCATAAGGCGAAGTAATAAAAGTATTTTTCATGAGGTAAAAAAAAATAGTGCCCTCACGCCTATTATCCCCGAAGGGGTGGCCAGAATGCTACTAGTATATCCACGACTCGTAAGTCCAGTAGATAAACGAGAACACCCACGTTTAGCCAAGGTAATGGGGCCCATAATGTGATAAGTGGCGAAAGCTATCGCCACTTCGGGCACATTCCAATCCCGGACAATGTAATACTTACTCAGAATAATCTGAAAAATATGTAAGAAAAGTTGCCCGACCTGGGAATTGAACCCGGGACCTTACGTGGCTAACGGTATTAACCGTCCGTACCGGTAAACCACAGAGGCGATTTTTTATGAGTTAATAAAGCAAATACGTGTTTATGTTGGTCCGGTCCTGTTTATGTTTATTACGTTGGTCCGGGTACCTCGTATATACCATTCACTCCCCTACTAGGCAGCTTGTAAGTTTGGTGGTAGAATGCTGTTCAGCAACTCGCCCGGGTAGGGATCCACCCCTTTACCTATTCCTGCCGCCGTAATGACAGTGTCGTATTTCTGTCCGGAGAGTAGCATAGCCGCTAGACTTGCACATAAGGTCAGACCGACAGCAGGAGAGCGACGCACCTACTAAGACTACTTTTCTCTTAACATCAAGGACCCGTGTGCTTGTTTGCTGTCTTATCTCTTAAAAAAATTAAAGAAATCAGACCCAATCCTAGATTAGGCTGTTTTTTTCACTGTAAGAACACTCAGAAAATGTGGTTTCAAAACTAAAGTAAGATAGAAAATATAAGGTCTGGATTCCAAATCCTAAAGGCTATCTCAAAATGCTGCGATTTAAAGACCATGTCTTTAATGACTAGTTTCCTTGGCCGGCAAGCTGGAAGGTTTTTTTATGGAATAAGGAAGCGAACAAGCACACGGCCATGGTCATCTGACCATCAGAAGAGATGGTAAGAAGCAGTCGTGGCTTATAGATCATAGTTGTTATAGGTGCGTCGCTGTCGTGAGACCGGGGCGCCTGGTGTGTAAATTTAACTTAAAAAACCGATCAAAAATCACGTTTGTTGTATGGGAGCATCCTTTAAGTATTTATTTTATTCTGTTTTTAGATTTTGTTCCTATAGCGGCAACATAAATCTATGAACATTTCAACTGTCTAGCTATCACGTTTTATGAGATACATCCTGGTGACAGACAGACAACATTGGGTTCGGAACCCAAAAAAATTAAATAGTTTTTATAACTTAGCGATTTTTACGTAACGGAATAGCGATTAGAATCAGTAATAATAAATCAAGATACCGTGAGAAAGTCGTATTTACGAACCCTCTTTGGAATTATGATTATAGTTTAGCGTAATTCAATTCGTTAGATTAAATACTTTCCCACCGGGTGAGATCTCTCCCCTTACGCAACTTCAGGTAAATACAGATACGTAAGACGTCCAAGGGGTCGGAATCAAAGGGACAAAGAAAGCTCGTTGTGGAGATTTACACCCTAAGAACACGTGCGCATACGCTCCCACGGTTGAAAAGGGAGGGTGTTCCGTAGCCATATATAAAGCGGGTCCGTTAAAATCAAAACTCACTTCCAAATTCGAAGAGCAACAGTAAACATCGGGGGCCCTTTGGGGTCCCCATTAATTCAAAACACGAATCTCTCTCAAAGTTGTGATTGCTAGTTTGTCAATTAAAACTTCAGCTCTGAAGTGAAGTTAATTAATGTTTAAGTTAAGGAAAAGCGTCTTTCGTGAAAAACGTCTTCAACAAGTTTGTCTCACAATTGTAGCGGGAGTTGAAGTTGCTGGAATATCTATTGGTGAGTTAACTTATATTGCTTCTTTTTTTACTTTCTTTGAGTTTGTGTAGAGACATCTTGTATTTTGTTTAGGGTCTTTTAAATTAATTGTTTTGTTCTGCCTAATAACATTTCGTAACATTTTTTTATTGTTTAATATTACCTATAAAAATTTGAGTGTCTGTATGTACCTAATATTAAAGTAACCGCTTTTTATTAAGCGCGTATATTTACAATATAATATTTTTTAGTATATCTATCAATTTGTTTGTTCCCGCTTATCTTTGAAAGGGGTAGATTTAACGGAACTATCACTGGCAGGCAGCTGATGTAATATGGAGCAGCTTTGGCTACTTTTATTTAGTTAAATTAAAACGCGGATGAACATTTTGTAAGCCGGCCAGCTTCTGTTTCTGCCAGTGTTATGATTGATAAAGTCAAAACAATCCGGCATAATGAGACAGACGGCCCTACGAGAATAAGATAGATGTTTAATAAACATGTCATTCATAGAAGTGATCTTCAAATACCTTTCGCTTCATGACTTATAGACTCTGTATGTATTATTAAATATAGTATAAATGAAAAAACAGGCAAACGGTTTTTTATGATAATAGGTGACCGCTGCGTTGTATGTGCTTAGATTCGAAAGCGTTGTAATTATTTTATTCTTGTTTATCTTAGAAATGACCATAAGAATAAAATAATGATGAAATATTATTAGGTAAATAGGTATTTTGTATTTGTTTTGAAAATCAATTTATGTGTATTTTTTGTAATCCAATCAAAATGGATTTGTAAGTATTAATGAAGTAAGATTGATAGGATTTTTTCGTTTTAAATTTTGGAAATTCAGAGATGTCGCTTTCAGTATAAATATTTTATTAGTTAATAAAACTACCATATTAAAGTTAAAGTTTTTTTTGTTATTTTAAAATTACTATAAATATAAGCATAATAATACCTACACATATTTACCTAATATAATATATATTTTTCCTAAAAATAAAGTACAAAGGTAGCTGTGAATGGAGATACTGAGTGCTCTTGCAGGGAAGGAAAACATCGTGAGGAAACCCGGGATTTGTCCCCAAAATTGCGATAGACTTGCCATCTGTCACAGGCTATATGTACCTTTGTCTACCCTTTCGGGGATATAGGCGTAACGATGTTTATTTTTTATATATTTTTATTTTTTCTAACTTTTATTAAAATTTTCCAAAATTATGTGATTTTTGTCGCTACTTTACTCGATAATAATCTTTTTTTTGTATTGGTTACAGATTATAAACAATGCTTCGGAGTGCAAAAAAACCGAAAAAGAAATACCCCGGTAATTTATTTCATCTGAAAAAAAAATTACATAGAAGACAACTAAAAAAAAAGTACCATTTTAAAGCAATTATTGAAGCGTTATGAAACAACTACTTATTACTTTTTGGAAGAAGAATATCAACTCAAAACACTGAGAAAAAAGGCTGGTGTTTCTATTTCATAGGTTTAAGTGTAATTTTTTGTTTTTAATATCCTTAAAACGGTAAAAATGTGTTTAAAGTAGCTTAAAAGATAATCTACAATTCTTGTTAATAAACTCTAGTTACTTTCCCTAAGTTTATTCAGTTTAAGATTTGAAAGCCTTAATGTGCGGTGTTAAAAGTTCGCCATAGTTGCGGTTGTTTTAAATGTTGCTTCTTTAATAGTTTTAATAGTTATGATCAGTTTATTTAGTGTATCATCTGATTTCAGATTTACTATCATTATCTCTTAAATAACATTTTATCTTCCTACATTAGATTCATTTGATAATTTGATTCTAAAACAACTTCAATGTTAGGTTTTACAGCAAATATTATTTCTCCGCATGAAATAAAATTAAAAGTACACGATATAATATAAGCTGAATATAGTTTGTAAATATTACCTCAAAACCAGCAAATAAAAAAAATCAAAGATGATAAAAATAATTTTCGGTACCATACACACGTACACGCTTTTATAAAGAGAAAACAAAAGGAACCATTCAATCAACTAAATTTCAAAAAAGATTTGCCTTTTCTGCCAAAAATAATCAGTAATATATTTTTTCAAATCTGACACGTCTAGATTATTTTTGTTTTTTGTTTGTCCTTTCATTTATTCTGTTGTCTACTTCGGTTACGTTGGGCCTTTGTTAACATTTGTTCTGTTTTCGTTTCTCCCTTTGTTAAGTTTTTCACATATCGTGACATTTGTTAAGTTACATAGTTACTTTGGTTTTTAGGCTGTTATGTTATTCAGTTATCGTTACATTAATATATTGCACATTTCAAATCAAGGGTTGGTTATGTTAAATAGTGAATTATATCTCTCTTTATTGGATTACCGTTACGTTACACCAAACTATCGTGCCTTTGCCAACGTTGTGTCGTTATGTTTCCTTAAGTTGTTTTTTTGGTTGTTACATTAAGTTTTTGTTTTTACTTTTTTGTTTTTTACACTCGTACACAAGTTCAAAAGAATATAATGTTATTCAAGCCTGTTACATACGTTTTTTGACTTTGTTTTGTTCTTTGATTTTCCATAAGTTCAAAGTATTGCACAATTCTCATGGTTACTTTATTTTGTTATTATTTTAACTGTTACATCAATTGACTATTGCTATTTATTGTGCCTTAAATTGAATTAATAATTTAGTTAGGCCTTATTAATAAATTAACCTTGAAAACAATTTAATCCAATACGAAACTGTTTTTAAAAATAACATTTGTTTTTGTTTTAAAGTTGTTCCAAAAAAATGTCATTGCTTTGAAGTTGAATTTTTGTTTTGTTATTTACATCACCCGTTGATTTTGATGTTGAATGGAAAGCTCTTGTTGATTTAATTGTTGCAAAAGTTGAGTTTTTGTTTGACCTTTTAATAAGAAATGAGTTGTGACCAAAGTTAAAATCGGTTGTATAGTTGTTTTAACAATGTGCCTTAAGTAAGTGCCTAAAGATAGCAATCGTTGTGTTCTCTAAAGCCTCCTGATAAGGTTTAATAAAATAACCTGATCAAGATGACTAATTACTGTGTTGTTAGGGCGCATTTATACTTGAAGTAAATCAGGCAAAATATGATATCATATCCAAATATTATGTTTCATTTGCCCTCATATACGGTAATTAATATATTGTTGTTTACACAATGAGAGTTTTATCCTCCATCTCAAATTTACTTCAAACTTATTAAGCATTCATAGTATGTAACACAAACATAATCTAGTTATTTGCATAATTAAATAACTGAATGAAAGCGCAACGCGTTGACCAGTAACGGTTTTTAAAATAATAGATGTTTTATTATTAACCATATCAAGTTTATTCGCACACTGCCCTAGGGGATAAAATACTCATTGAACATCCATTGTTATCCATTTGGACTCGTTTATTATTCAATATTGTTTATGTTAAGTAATTTTAAGTGTTGATTTGCAGTTATGTTTACCGTTATTGTTGATATCTAAAATGGCTGTGTTTGTTAGTTTTATGTTAAGTTTTCGTTTTAACGTCTCGTTTCGTTTCTTATCGTTGTAGCTATTTTGTTGTATACCGACGTTAATTTAGCTGTCATAGCGTTTGGTTCAATCAACTGTGTGATCGAGTTGGTGTCCGACTTTGACGCACGGGGTCCCGGGTTTCACTCCCGGGTAGGGCAACTTGTTCTTATGATTTTTTTAATTTATCTAAAACCCAAGGTTGCTTGTGATTGGATTTATTCCACGGACTTACCACCTGTCCCTTCATCTTGTATTGTTGACTAATCGTTGGGTGAATAAGTATGTACCTCTGCCGATCCCTTGGAGGATATGAGCGTGATGATATTTTGGTACAATTAATTTGTAAGATTAATATTAATTTAAGGTTTTTCGTGTGTTTAAGGTTAAAACTAAAGCTTTGTGTAAAATTAACAAATAGTTTATAAGTATTTATTAGGGATGTAAGGACGGTTTGTGTGTGTATGTGTGAAATAAATTATTGAATACAATTTTCTTTTCATTTTTTCCTTTCTGCAGATTTCGATTAGTGCATGCTTCTACCGACCATGTACAAGGGTTCGAATCCCGATAGAGATCTATTTGCTAAACATTTTTAGTATCGTTGGAATCTTTCCATAAAACAATCATATTACTATCATTTTGTTTTCTTGAGGTTAGGATGGGTTGTGGAAATTGTAGAGAGATATTTATGTCATTTAATACTTTTATATGAAAGTTAATCTACTCTGAAATATTTGAAGTAGGTTGAAATCATGAAACTAAAAGCACTATCAGAAGATTGTACCCCTAGCAAATACGTCAGTATTGCTGACTCACTCTAAATTAGCCAAACACCCATTCTATGAGTTTTGTGATATTGATAAAGAAAAAAGAAACATTCCCTGTGAGAGTGAGATTGCTATGTTTAATATTGGTAACAAGTTTAGAGAAGTTAAAAGTGCAATATCTAATGGAACTTTCAGCTTCATTGTCCAAACACACGCTTTTAAATTTTTTAACAAATTGAAAACGTTTTCTATTTCAGCTTTCTATTCATTTATAATAAGGATTTTTAGTAGACTTTTACTTTTTGGGTACCTACATTATCATCTATGGTATCCATAGGCCATGGTGTTCTCTTACTATCAGGAGATCCGTGTGTTTGTTTGCTGTCTAATGCATTAAAAATATAATTTAAATCACATGGAATAACTTCTTCAACATTTTTTAAAATTGTGTTTCGGTTAAACCTACTTAAATTTTTAGATTATAACATCAGCTGCACTTAGCTAATTTCTTACTAAGCCTCCTGCACAAGGCTACTGTTTCTAATACCGTGATTTTGACTACGTGGTAGAGTTTTGGAACGATTTATCCGGGTTGGTACCGCTTTACCTTTTTCTCCACTCATTTTGTCTATCATTATGTCATTATGTCTGCACTAGTTTAGTTTACATCCAGTTTGGACCCATACTAGTAACTTTTAAATACACAGAAAGCATTTCATTAACATTTTTGATTTCTATAGAACACGAATTTCTCATTGACAGCAAGTTTTTTTGCTTGTTTGTTTTGCCGTGAAATAGGTATACCTATTAGTAGAAGTTTCCTCAGTGAAATACGGCGAAATCACAAAATAAACTACATTAAAACACCCAGAATAGTTCCGCAAGAGTACACGTGCCCCCAAAAACATTGTAGTTGCAAGGTTCTATCCCGCACCAGTGTAATGAAGATAGTTTCAAAACAGAAAACAAGGAGTTTGCTTATGCAATCTCGCCGCTCAGACTCTTCTTAATTGCTTAACTTTAACCAGTACCTCATCCTGCTGTCCCTGGATTCGTTTAAGTTCACAAATACTTTAGTAAACAAGGCTACATGTTACTCTGGTGCAGCTTACGGCGGTTTTATGTTGAATATCAGTTATGTTTGTTTAAACGTTATTCAGTTCCGTTACGACGTTATATAACTCGAATAATCGTTCAGTTTAGATAAAAACCGTAATGTAACGTTGAATGACTCATTTGTGCCGGATACGGTGACGGACTTACTACTTCACATCATGACACCTGATATTATCGGTTAATTGTGGGTGTATTAATTTGTGCCTTTGCCCAAACTCATTGAATGACTTAAAAAATGTTATAGTGAGTCAATCTCAATACACATAATATGCTTCTGCGGATTTTTTTAGAACTCTCAAAGGGAACAATTTAATGATAGGTACATGATTATCGCGTAGGTATCATTCAGCGTTTACGAAGTGTATACAAGGGAAGCTCTCAAAAATTCTCGTGTATACAACCCTTTTAATTCCAGCTCCACTCCGAAGTTATAGCGTGACATTATTTAGTTTAGTTTTCCTCAATAAATTGACTATTCGACTCAAAGAGAGGTTACTGGAATATTCCGAATAGTGCGAGGGTTTAGGTATCTTAACTTAAAATTTAAGTTAAAGAAGCTAGGTCTAATAAATAAAGTCCAAAGTAGGTATTTTTATTAAGTGACAGCGTTTTTGGCTACTAGATTGGCTAGCCTAATTTGCCATTATATTAGAAATTTTAGAAATTGTCGCGGACCAACCAGTGTATATAAATTCGAAAGATTTGTTTACATAGTCACAAAAATAATTTGATCGTTTTTACATTTAATACATGACATAGGTCATGTTGTAATAATACTTTTCTTACAATTTACAATTAGAAAATCGTTGTTTTTCACAGGTCTTCCCTAGTTTCTTCGGTTTCATGGGTTTTCATATTATTACCAATATCATTAGCCAGAAAAACTAAAGGATTACGAACATTTGAAAGCAAATCTTGACGAAGAACGGATATTATTTTGTTGCATTCTCTACTTCTGGCGAGTTCTTTTTCAGTCCTTTCTTGAGTACTCACCAATCTGCGTTGACTTATGTGAACTTTTCTTATTTTTCTTTTAACGAAATTAATGCACAAGTTGATCTGTTCTTGAAGAGTATTTACAGTCCAATAAAATCTCATGTCAGCTAAAATTACTAACATAAATGCGAAGTAAAGTCCACCCATCCCTACAGCAAAATAGTACAATTTCGGGTCTGTACTACAGAGAAATGGACAGTCTTTCCTTAGTGTTACACAGCTCCAGAAGTACGAAGGGGACATAGTAATATCTTCATTCTCCATGATAATTTGAATCCTGTAAAGTATTTTTAACAATACAATTTTGATTGACAGTTTTTTTTTTAAAAAGTACAAAAAATAAAACCATAGACTCGATGTACAAAAGAGGAAAAATAATATAATGATTATTTATCATAGATTAATAAAAAATATGTAAAAACTAAAAAACATGTAACTTGCAATTACATATTTGGAGAAACCTTAACCACCCATCGTAGCAAATACTTTTTCTTCGTCATAGCTTTATTCCGTATTATGTCGGATGATGTGAGGGTTGCTTCCTAATAAAGACACCAGTATTTACGTAAAACGCAGAAGGAAAACTAGGTCTAAGCCTAGATAAGGTCAAATTCACAAACTCGAATCCGGGTTTCCTCACGATGTTTACCTTCACGGTAAGAGCACTCAGGAAATGTACACAATTAAAAAAAAACTCTTTGGCATATGGCTGGGTTCGTATTTGGACTACCGGAATGGAAGTGCGAAGCGCATACCATTAGCCACTAGGCCATCGAGTCTCTCTATAATACTATACTTTGTAATTTTTTTAATAGTTTTTTCGAAGTTTACTTTTATAGTATTCCTTTAATAATTTAATAGAAATAATTTTATAGTAACCTTTAATAATTTTATAGTAAGCTTTTAATTATTAACATTAATAATTTTTAACATTAGGTCTTTTCCTGATGTAGATTGTTCGACAAAAAAGTAATAAGATAGCACTTGGGCCGGAATGAAACATTGCTACATTTTTTTAACAGGCGTTAATAATTAATACTCGAGTAGGAGACTTAATAAAATATTGAAAATGCAACAGCATAAGCATAATAATTATATTTTCGTATCTGTACTTTTTACAACATAACTTCAAATCGACTTTAATGAATATTCGTTAGGGAATAGAAAAGAATAGAATATATAATTTGTTGTTGACTGTTATCACTTATCGACATATTATCGTGGATTAAAATTGATAGTTCTGCAATATCGTAAAAGTCAAAGGTTTGATTTTTTGAGATAGCTTTGTTTACGATATTTCTATATATTTCAAATGTATCCATCAATCGTGGCCTACTAACCGTATAACAAAATAAGTTTAAAATCGTCATGATGTTCCCTGATATCTTCGATGTAGAAAATATGTAGTCGCGGAATAGAATAGAAAATATTTTAATTCCCTTAGACCTTATAAGGCGTTCTTGTAACGCGTGTATATAATTCTAAAATTTACCACGCGGCCACTCATATCAAAATAAGCAAAAACGCACAAGATGTTCTATTACCACACCTATATCCTACCTCAGTATCTTAAAAATAAGGATAGGACAGAGATCATCAATTTTACAAGATGTGTAATACCTACTTAACAGCTATAATAAGTATATCCTGAGATTAACTGAATAAACATATTTTGTTGATCTTCTTGTGTTCCGGGGTCGTCTAGAAATACGTCAGTTTTTACCGCTTTGTTACGGTAAAGGTGGGATCCCATTATTAAGATTTCTCTGTCTATCTGTATGTCATCAGGTTATATTTCGTGAATCGTGATAGCTAAGATATTGAAATTTAACGTATTAAATAACAGAAAGTAAATGTTTAAGAGGTCCCCTATACAAACTTGATTTTTATCTAAGTTCTTTTCCGGTAAGCAATAGATATTATACAAGAATTGCTCGTTTAAAGTTATTAAGTAGATAAGTAGATAGATGAGTAACATGAATGTCTCTAGCCAGGTATATCCTGCCATTTTTTTTATGATGCAATTTTTTACTCTTTTTATAGTTGATGGATGCTGTACGGTATCCTTCGTGTGCAAGTCCAACTTTCATTACATTGAACTTTCTTATATAGCCTTCCCGAATCATCATCATCTCAGCCATAGGACGTCCACTGCTGAACGTAGGCCTCCCCCAACGACTTCCAATTCGACCTGTCAAAGGCGGCCTGCATCCAGCGGGTTCCTGCGATCTTCGATATATCGTCGCTCCATCTGGTTGGTGGACACCCTACGCTGCGCTTGCCGGTTCGTGGTCTCCACTCTAGAACCTTCTTGCCCCATCGGCCATCGATTCTTCGAGCTATGTGCCCTGCCCACTGCCACTTCAGCTTGCTAACACGCTGAGCTATGTCGGTGATTTTAGTTCGTCTATGGA
>DVZL01006793.1:0-11131 GCA_018236625.1 Lasaia peninsularis | reverse complement strand
TAGGCTTGCCACCTATCACATCAGGGCCCTAATACCTTGGCTAATAGTGGGTGTTCTAGTATATCTACTGGACTTACAAATCGTAGATAAATAGTACACCTCTGCCTAACTATTTGGGGATAATAGGCGTTAAGGTACTTTTTTTAAACCGACATCAACATATCTTCACGCCAGGTTCCCTGCGGGATAGGTAGATGGTATCGAGTGACTATTGTCACGATCCCTACACACTACCTACCTTTCTTCATTATTATTTTTTTATTATGGTATTAGATCCGGATTCGAAAATGGATCCGGATACTCTGTGTAGAATAGACCAACTGCTTACCTACGAAGCAGCTCGTAAGAGGCGAGCATAGGTTAACTGGGTCACTAACTGTAATAAGGAGTAGCTTAGACTACTTTTGTTTTAGAATTTTATTTTAGAAATGTACAAAATAAATAAAAACGCGGACGAAGTCGTGGGCACAGCTAGTCTATAGAAACAGAATAAAGCTAGGACGAAGAAAATTAGTGCTTCTGCTAGTTTTTGTCACCATAAAGTACACTTTATAACGCTTCATTTTAGAAGTCTAGACAATATACCTATTATAGATAAATAAATATCATCACGCCAATATCGAGAACGGGTAGGCAGATGTACAACATGCCGACGATATTAGGTGTCATGATGTGACAGGTGGCAAGTCCGACCACATATCCCGGATTTCCTCTCGATGTTTTCCTTCACCGTAAGAGCTCTTAGAAAATGTACTAAGTTAGAAAAAGTCATTGTAATATGGCGGGGTTCGAACTTGAATTACCGAAGAACATACCACTAGACCATCAAAGCTATTAAGATTGGGAAATCCTATCGCTTATCTGTTAATGTTTCTATGTGAAAGTAAATATTGATATAACAAATTATTCGCATATTAACTATATACATATACAGTATGTACAATATTTGATGTATTAGTAAGTCATTTATCCCAAAAAAACTTTATCGATACAAAATGTGTTACTAAAAACAGCCTCATTAGTTTAATCAATTTCCACTAAAATCGGTGAACAGAATTAATATCTCGGTTTAAATATTTAATGGTGAGGAAAATCCCCAGCGGTTATTTTAAAACACTAGCTGTGCGCGATACTTAATTCTTCTGTCAGCCTGTGAAATTTGTCAAAACTTGTGTGTTGTGTACAAACAGAGACTCCAATTTTATTTATTTGTATGTATGATTTTGGATTTAAACGATTGTTCTACTTTTATTTCATGTTACATAATATACAAGACATAAATATTTAGGGACTGAAAAATAAAAATTCGAAATTAGGTTAATAGGGTAAAAAAACGCGAACAGTTTCCTCAGAGGGACACGTGTACATGACTCAATTCCAAATACGATTATTGATAGTATTTGTGATTAATTGGAATCAAAAATTCCTCCCCCTAATATTTTGCATATATGAGCGAATACAAATATCTTCTGCGACTGAAGTCTAACGAGCATTGAAATTATATTAGCAAGTAATCTCTGCTAATATAATTTCAATGTTTATTAAAACCGTTTATTATAATTTTTTTAAATACTTTTTATTTATTTCGGATTTAGAAAGGACAAGTATTAGTACAAAGAAGGATAGTTATCCTGCAAAAAGAAACACAATCAAATTTTTTACATGAGTATTTTTACAGGGAGATTTTTGGTACATCATTTCCTAAACCAAAAATAAAAAAAAAAATTCACAAATAAATAATAATAATATTTATTTTATTAAGTTGTATACTTTATTAGCCGTTTGGGGTTAATTTTTATTGTAATTTTATACTTTTTACTAATTAATTTATTTAATATTTTATTGTATACACATACAAAGGAAAAAATCATAAAAGGTAAAAAAGCAAATTTTTCATTTCATTTTGATTAATAAAGACAGTTTATTAAAATACGCATGAGGCAAATAGTCCCGAAGCGTTTTTGGCGTTAGGCCACTATCCGCTGTAATAGGCAAGTATCCCTATTTTTAAAGGTCAAATTAAACAGGATTTATTAAAAACCAATAGCATTTATATTCAAACTAAAACAGAAGATTAAATAGCAATGGTTTTTTTCTATATACATTTCCAATTCAGTAGGAAAAAGTACATATTTTTAATAACATAACTCTTTTGAAAAGTAGCGCAAGTATTCGGTTTTTACCCTATTTTTATAGACCTTATTTTTCCTTATATTTTTCCTTTTATAGCTTATTTGTAGATATAAAAATAATATCTACAAATAAGCTATACCACCATGACCATCTCATAAGAGTTGCATAATTATGCACCCATGATTAGCCGACAATACTAGGTCTCATGATATTACAGGTCCGTCGGCACAAATATCAGTAAACGTTTTGCTGATATATTAAAAAGTCATGCAAAACATTTTTCCTTGTCCGAGGGTATAGAAAAAAAACATTTATTCAATATTTATTCAACACGAGAATATTTACTCCTGTACTGTACTAGCTCATATTCTTACTTTAGATTGATATTGGTCAGAAATGCATTTGAACACAAAAATGTGTCTATTCAATCCGGTAACTATGAAATTATACTATATAATATCTAATTATATTATTTTTTTTTATTCCACTTTTTCTCTTGATCCAAGAGTTTGCTGGTAAAGAAAACGCATTAAGCTTGACATTAGTATAATGTTTTGTTAAACAAAAAAGATTAAATAATTGAAGTCGCACCCGCTCAAATAAATAATTGAAGTCACACCCGCTTTAATAAATCGGGGAATGGGTCGGCTGAGGCGAGTGAGGCGGTAAAAGAAGCGGGATCAATAGCTCTCGACCCTGACACAATTTACAATGTCCGTAAGGCAGACAGGGTTGCGGCCGTGTTCAAGAATAAACACACCCTGTACCCACGTCACTCAAATTGAGACCTCATATAATGGATGCAGATGAAATTTATACGTATATATACAGTGTGTTAGGAATTATAACGGAAAATTTAATATGATAAAAAATAAATATCGTAGACAGAGGTATATGTGCACCCACTATTAGTCGACGATTTAAAGTCATACATCTACACAAAATATCTATACATATAAATAAAATTGGAGTCTCTTTTATATTAAAATAACTATTATTTACTAAATTTATACATATTTTGCATGAAGTAAAAAGCCGCCTATAGATACTATTGATGTAATTGGTTTTAGACCATGTGATCAAGTTTAACGGATATACCCTACAGCCTAGAAATAACTATGGCAAGCACGGACACTTCATTTATTGAACGTATTATTTTCTATTAATATCGCTTTAACGTCATTATTACGTATTATTATAATTAATTGAAACTTTTTAATATACGATACATTAAAGTGGAAGTTTTTACAACACTATTCATCTATCATTTTGTGAAATTTTAAAAGATCTGATACAAAACTAGGCTACTTTTTGGATTCCGTAGCCACAGGATAAAAAACGGAACCCTATTACTAAGACTCCTCTGTCCATCTATCTGTCTGTCGATTACCAGGCTGTAACTCATGATCTGTGATAGTAAGATAGTTGAAATATTCACAAATAATGTATTTCTGTTGCAATTATAATAACAAATACTTACTAAAAACTTAAAAAAAAAATTAAATTCTTTAAGGAATTGAAAAAATATATACAGAGTGCTTCCATATAACAAACTTGTTTTATTTGCCGTTTTATAGATAATGGTAAAGAATCCTTCGTGCACAAGTCCGACTGGCACTTGACGCATTTTATTTTTTCTGATAGGAGTTAATTTTGTGATTATTATCTTTGTGATAATTTCCTGTGTTTATAGATGATGGTGATAATTAGACAGTTGAAATTTTCACAGATGATGTACTTGTGTTGCAGCTATAAAAACAAATATTAAAAATGGAATAAAATAAATATATACAGAGTGCTTCCAAACAGCAAACTTGTTACATTTGCCATTTTTATGGATAATGGTACGAACCTAATTTTGTGATTATTATCTTTGTGACAATAATTAAAATTTTTTGAAATAATATCCCACAAATATTAAAAAATAATTAAATATATCTTCATGCCCATATCTTCTGTTGTATGTCTCTTGATCTTTGGCGTTAAAATGGCTAAGTCAATTTTCAATAAATTTGATACAGAATTTTCTAGAACAGCATTTAGTGTAGACCTATGAAAAGGGCATTAGCCACTGTCTACCTCGACATCTCAACGTATTTCCGTGGGAAAGCTAAACTGAATACATTGATGACGCTGAGGGTGATAATAATTAATCTTAATCAAGTAATCTCTTCCATAGCGAGCGCAACATATGTCAATCTCCACTGTCCATGTAGCAGCGCGGATTGATAGCTGTCAGTCATCAATTGACAGCTGTCAATTACAAATTGACATAAGATTACAGAGTTTAACCTCGAATAAGGGAAGAAAATAAACTTACAAATGAATCTATATATAAATAAAGTTGTTTTACTATCAGTAAGTTATGAACGGCTGAACCAATTTGGTTAAAAATAGATGGAAAGATGCTTAGAAAGATACTTTTTATCCCGTTCTACTCTGTTCATGAAATTGTAGATCTGTGAATCGGTTCACATCTATTTTTCATATCCCTAACTGCGAGCGACACGAAGTTCGCCTGGACAGTTGGTTTAAGCTTTATTGTTAATAATACAAATACAGAGTAAGTAAGTGGATAAATGCGACGCCATATTATTATCGGATTGTAGAAACTGTAATCCAGGTAATTATTTGAATAGACTTAAAACTGACTTAAAACAAATCTGTCTAGTGCGAGTCGGACTCGCCCACGTAGGGTACTGTGCCATTGTATAAAAAAAATGGCAAAAAACCACGTTTAATGTTTGAGAGCATCCTTTATATATTTATTTTAAACTTTTTTAGTATTTGTTGTTATAGCGGCAACAGAAATTCATCATCGGTTAATATTTACATTCTAGTTATCACGATTCATGAACAACCTGTTGACAGACAGAAAGACAGCAGAGTCTTAGTAATAGGGTTCCGTGTTTTACCCTATGGGTACGGAACCTTAAAAATTGGTTAAGTGCGAAAAGACTCGCGCATCCGTACCGTTATCTATAAAAATAAGGTCCCATGATGAGACAGGTGGCAAGTCCATCGCCATATCGGTCACAAATCCCGGGTTTCTTCACGATGTTTTCCTTCACCGTAAGAGCACTCAGAAAGTGTACTAAGTTAGAAAAACTTATTCGGACATGGCGGGATTCGAACCTGGATCACCGAAATGGAAGCCCGAAGCACGTACCACTGAGGCTAAGGTTTGGTATATAGGAATCCCCTTAAATAATAATTTTATTGTGTTTTTATTTACAACGGAAGTACATTATATGTGAAAATTTTAAGTATCTAGCTGTCATAGTTCACGAGATACAGCCTAATAATAGACAGATAGACACAAAGGCGGACAGCTGAGACTTAGTAGCGATTTTATCCTTATAGTACAGAATCCTAAGCCCTAATAAACTTATAGGTACTATGCAATGTTTAATTAGTGTATTGTTGTTGGTATGACCTAATCGTGGCCTATATACACCATAGATGTTGTAGGTGCGCGCTGCCCTGTGGTCAAGCTGTTAGACCTTATGTGCAAGTTTACCGGCTACCCTACCCTCCGGACCGGAACCCGACAATGTCATTATGGCGGCAGGAATAAGTAAGACGGTGGAACCCTACCTGGGCGAGTTGCTGCACAACACTCTATGCTCGCCTCTTACAAGCTGCCTGGTAGGAAGGGGTAAAATTTACCAACACGGGTAAAATTACCCTTGAAGTAGGAGAGAGAACTGGCTTCGCCTTAAATGGAAATATCCTACGAGAAATAAAACCGCGGTACCTTCAATTTCATAGCGGTACCCTACCTGTCTCTTTTTACTAAGTCACCCGCTATCTCTCTCATTTAACTGTTTGAAGCCTTCTCCTCTATTTATAATAGGATCTATTACTATACGAGCGGCATTGTAGTTGACACTTTAGATATGACGTCATTCTATTCTTGTCAAGGACAGGATAGGTCTGCAAATTGACAGGTATTTTTTTTATTTTTCAGTACTTTGATAAATCTAGGTCAATGACTGGTTTTTATTCGGTAGCTATTGTTGAACTTTAACATCGTAACAATCGAATATTTGAAAACGACGATGAATTCGTCCAATGGTTTGATCATGTCAAAACAATAAGAGACGAAATATATTGACAAAACAATAAAGAAAAATCCTGCCAAATGCAAGTTCCGTATCGATTAAACGGCAAAAAAATCACGTTTGTTGTATGGGAGTACCCTTTATATAATTATATTTGTTGCCGCTAGAACAAAAAATACTATGTTTTTAGTATTTGTTTTTGTAGTGGCAAGAGAAATAAATAATGTGAGAATTTGAGAATTCTTGCTATCACGGTTCATGAGATATAGCCTGGTGATAGGCAGTAAGATAGGTGTCAAAGCTTTACTAATAGAATTCCATTTATATGGTATAACACTAGCTTTCCATCTCCGACTTCACTCACGTAAATTATTTTAATAACACAGAATCTTTTCCGACTAATAATACTTACTTCGTAAAAACAGACTCTTTTTTTAATGTAGTTGTTTAAAAAATAGCCTATGTTTTGTCTCAAGGTCAACTCTATCTCTGTACCAAATTGCATCAAAATCGGTTCTGTAGTAACAGAGTTACTTTCCCATTATTTAATTTTAAAGGATTAGAACATTTATTGAGTGCACTTAGGTGATGATATATATTGGTTTTAGTTTTGTCAAACAGACGATGAAGTTATTATCTTCATAGTGTACTTGTCTCATCACATTTCCAGACAAATTTATTTATAACCAATTACATTCGTAGTAGGGGAATCAGAGAGAGAGTGGAACTAAAAGAAGAAGAGTGGACCTAAAAAAAAATGAATGGCTGTAGGTACCTAGTTTAACGTTCCACGACCAAACTGCTCACGTATTATCAGAGGGTGAAACCGGTAATTTGTATGAAGAGAGAAATAAATGTTTTTTTTTATATAAGAGGAGGCAAACTGGCAAGTGAGTACAAGTACCTGATGGTCAAGTGATTATCGCCATCCACGAACGCTCGCAACACCAGAAGTATCACAAGTGCGTTACCGACCTTTAAGGAATAAGTATGCTCTTTTCTTGAATGTTTCTAAGTCTTATCTGTTTTAAAATACCGCCGCTGGTAATTCGTTCCACATATGCGTTGTACGGGGCAAAAAATGCCTTAGTATTAATGTGGAAGAAGTTAGGCCAGTATGTAGGAAGTACACCTGGTACTCGATACTCTCTGCCTACCACACAAAACACCAGCTATGAAGTTATGTATATGACCGATAAAGGTCAAATTTTAGTCGATGCTATTTAGTATATTGCTAAACAATGCTGCAGATTCCAAAGTCATACGAGCCCTTACTATTTCAACAAAGAACTTTTGGTATGACACATTTTTCCTTTAAAGTAAAGAATGTTCTAGAACGTTCCCTACTCTATTCCTACGAGTGCATTGCAGCTGCGCCATCCATTGCGGCGTGTTCTGCTGAGAATAATGGATATATGTAATTTTTAAACGATGAATTTACTTCGTTCTAGCCTTATTCCTTTTCTATATCAGATTATATCGGGCTTCTACCCGGGATTGTACAGGGGATTTGCTAAGGGGATTTCACACAGAGAGCAATTTGACTTCTGCGTACCAAAACAAAACATAGACCTAATTCTAGAATAGGTCAAATACACGGCTTTCGTTTGCCATCAGAATACTCAGGAAAAGCTAGAAAATCTCGTTTAAATCTTGACTAACGGAATTTAAGTCCGAAGCGCTAACCACTTGCCCACTGAGGCTTTTGAATGAAGAATGTATAAATTGAAATCATGTAAAAAATCACTACAAGCACAAAAAACTTACATGGATAAATGTAAATAATAATGAATTATCCTGAAATTCTAAATAGTTATAATTAGAAATTACACAATAGGGAATATGCATGTGATTTAGATATGGCCCAAAAAAATAACGTGTAATTTTTATTGTTGAAGAAATAACCCCACATAAATATTTTTGCCAATATTCAAGTTTTCATTACTAAAATTATTACTTTAAAAGTAGTATTTTTGGAATTCCCTCGCAAATTTCGAAAACGCAAAGCCAGGATGTGACGTCACGGTCCAATGTCAACGCCATGTCAGTTGATATCCTTGTTTTTGCATTTTTGGGCAAATTTTCGCACATAGGGACAAAACAATATTTATTATATATATTGTGAAATTAATTAAGTAAAGTGTGATAACTCTTCACTTAATTTCAATTCGTTGACAAATTATTGTTCTCACTTCCCGGTGGACGGTGACGTCACGATAAAATGACAGTGTTTAAATCATCCGAAAATGATGATAATTTGGATAATTTTTTTTTAGCTTATTTATTACTATTTTGAAGGTGTTATATTGTTTTTCAGTTATATAATTACTTGAAGTATTGTTTAAAAAAATAAAAAAGACACATGCATATTACTTATTGTCCATCTATTATTCATGCCCCAAAGTGCAGCCGGTACTAGGTTCTGCGGGACAGCTAGTATTATAATAAAATTGTACAACGACCAAGTATTTTGTGATTTATGAAAAAAAAAATGGCAAAAAGCTACTAAAAATGATATAAAACCTCTGCGTCGGTTTGGTAATTTTTTCTTCAATCGTGCAAAATCTATTTGATGAACCATGAAATTTTGGGATGGTAGGACAAGTTTACCAACTTTAGCTTGAAGTACTAGTGACTTCGTTACCGCCGCAGCAGCACCTAGTGGATGCATCAACAGGTCCATACCGTGTGCACGTGTGTGGTGACGTCATCGTGTGTCAGGTCGTGCGCGGTGTCCTGTCCGTCGCCGGCGCGGCGCGGCAGCAGCTGCTCCCGCACGGCCGGGTGCGCTGACTCACGCTCTGTCATTGACGTTATCGCTGGACACAACCAACTATACTATAATATACTATGTCCATTTGTCAGTTTATCCGATATTTTATTGAATGGTACAATCCAAATTTTTTTAAAGGCGCGTGTCTTTATATTCATATATTTTATTCTGATCGAATTTTTTTTAGAATTATTATAGTCTAAGATCCAAACCTAAGCCCACCTTCACCGAACTGATAATAGAATAAAACTTATTTTATAATAAATTGGTTGCCAAAAAAAATCCTGAACCCTTCCATAGTTTACGTGCCGAGTATTCGCACTTTCTTTTATTCAAGGTCCCAACAGAGACGACTGCAACGTTCGGTCCTTTATTATTACACAGGTATACCTACCCCGGATCTCTCTGTCATTCATTTTCACTCGCATGGAAATTTAAATCTTTAAAATTCACAAACCTCTATTAGGTCCAACTTTTTTGCAGACAACCCTATATCAACGTGTTCGTAATAAAACAGCGCTTATCCGGATATACTTTTTTTTTCTATTATCATTTAACAAACATTAAACATTAATTAAAAAAATATTTTTTAAAAATAATTAAAAATATTTGGTCCAGAATTTTTTTGGCAACCCATTTTTAATACATTCTCTATTTAATATACTAAATTTATTATAAAATAAGTTTTATCCTATTATCAGCTCGGTGAAGGTCGGCTTAGGTTCGGATCTTCTACTAATATTTAATTGTAGAAATGAACATTTAGTATGATAAAAAAAATTAAATCCGATGTTTGTCAATTTTATTGAAACCCGGTATTATAGGTAACCTTTCGGGTTTTAAAATAGGATAGGGCCTACTTTTAGAGAGAAAATTACAAATAAGCTGATAGACAAGTATTCTAAAAAAAATTGTTTCGGTATATGTACCTTTTAAAAATTCATATGAATTTAGTAAAAAGCGGTTATTTTAATATTACACACAGACACTCCAATAGCATTGATTTGTATATATAATCGTCCGTACCGGGCGTGTCGGGTAGCGTGGGGTTGAGCGTGCCGGGCTCGGCGGGCTGCGCGGGCCGCGAGCCCTCCATCGCCACCTCCCGCACGCTCTCCGCGCTGCGGGACCTGCGGCCGGGGGAGTGCGGACAGTAATTACTATGTGGAACTTCAAACTAGACATTAATTAATTTTCTCTAAAAATAATTCTTCCTATTGGTTCTGGACTCCTTACAAAAACAGGCGTTTTCCCTAAAGAGTCCGTACATTAATCATGTGACTTTTTTGGGTATTACCATGGTGGGATTTACGACTACCCCAATCCGCCCTATATATCGTGTATTTTTTTTCGATTTTGTGCGCATAAAGCACTTTCTCGGTTGAGTACCGTGCGTTTTTAAGAAAAATAAATACACACTGCCATATTAGCACCCCCCTCTCTTACCCTTTTGTGATTTTTTTTTGATTTTTTATGAATCTATCCCCCACTCGCTTTCAAGCCTCACGTGATGAATAAACGGCCCCAAAGGACGTAATAGGTCAACGTGTATAGGTATATTATTGCAGCCGTAAGTGTAAGTTTGGAGGATAGGAGAACCGGTAAGTTTACGCAAGTAACACTAATACCAATGTTGCTGATTACAGACGCATGATTCTTCTCATTAGAGTATATGTTACTACATATTTTAAGTGAAAAAAATACTCTATTTTTTCACATATCATTCAAGTTAATACTTTAGTCTTGACAATGCCGTAATAACTTAAACTAGTCAGCCATTTGCAAAAAAAAATTTCATCTTATCTAAAAGCACAAGTGTTTCTAATATGGAAAAAACGCAAAAAATATATCGTCCTCGCAGATGCAATGCTCCCATATGGGTAATTGACGATCCCCTGTCCTTTTAGTAAGTTAATGAGGTATATAATGTACCTCGGCAGCCCCTTGTCGGGCGGCGCGTGTCCCCGCAGCGAGCGCGCGATGGCGGCCCGCTCGTGCGGGAGGTTGGCCAGCGCGTGGAACACTGCGCGCTTACGGATTATCGTATACACCAGGTTCGAGTTACCTGCAACCACATTGCTATCATATGTAAGTATATTAACATGTACAATAACATAAAGCATGATCGGGAGAGTCCACTAATAATACTAATAGTACTAAC
>DVZL01006792.1:0-11131 GCA_018236625.1 Lasaia peninsularis | reverse complement strand
TCTATTAAAAAAACCGCATCAAAATCCGTTGCTTAGTTTTAAAGATTTAAGCATACATAGGGACAGACAAAAAAGTGACTGTTTTATAATATGTAATGATAATATAGTATATACATATTATTTTAATATTCGTACACGTTAATTTATACCCGAGTAATTTTAACCCAATTTACCATTAAATACTGTTTCAAGTAACATGTTTTTACACTATCTAACCAAGTGCGATTTTTTTAAATCTAAGATCTTTCCCTTAACACGATGCCAATGTTTTAAATAAACTTTCAAATACTAGAAACCGTTCGGGTATTAGTCAACAAACAAAAAACAAACGTTCTGTTTTTCGAAGCACAGTCATTTACAATGTTATATGAACAAATGACGGGCTTTAGTGTAAACATCGTAAAGTATAAAAAATTCAAGTTCTGCACGCAATAAGGCATCTCTTGAGTTTCTGAGAATCTAGCGCACCCTAGACGCGTTCGCATGTACCTGTGTTCATCCCCTCGGCTACCTGACCAAGACGGAAGACCGTTGTGGCCATGTGCCTACCATTCATAACGCATAGCGACTTGGTTAGTCTTGTGACGACGCCGGTTTCGGCAACATCTGCTTATTAAGGGTGACACGTTTTGTATACGGCTCAGATCTCCGGTGGCCGATCGATATTCACTTCTAAGTGTACTTTAATAGAGTCAATAATTGCTTGGATACAGGTTGATATGAAAATGGTAAGTTTGTAAAACTATTCAGCACTATTTTGTAATTCATATGAATTAAATGTGACCGTTTTGCGAACGCATGCAGTTTTGTTTGGTTTTCTACTTGTTATTTGTCTATTTTACAAAAATTCTGGCGATCTGTTTACCTTTTAAGTTATATGTTGAATAATGTTGTTCCTGTGTTTATCTATATTTGTTTGCAAAATACTCTGATGACTATAGCAGAAAAGTTTGATGATGAATTTAGCAGAAAATTATTGTCTAATTTTAAATTAACCGCGTTTAGAAGTTATTTTGCCACGGGAACCACTTGAGCGATGAAAAATTGCAAACCAGTACTAAAAATTTCAATAACTTTGTTTTTAGGAGCCGTGATTTATGAACCTTTATAATATAAAAATTCGCTTTACCATCTTGATATTACAGAGACTCTAATTTTATATGGATACTATATTTAATTATCTATTATAAACCCAGTTTAATAAAAAATATTCTTATCACTTCGCATCGTTGTCATAAGTATGTAAAACTTCTCATCTAATTTTCTAACATAGGTACCCTTTTAAAGTCGTAGTTGCGACAAAACTTCTGTACTAATGGATATTATGTTTTTTTCCTTTCCTTGGCTAAAAGCAAATTATGAAAGATAAATTTCCACAAGTGTATTTCTTCGTGAAGAACACATGTTGATTTAATAATAAATTAGTTTTTCATACCAATCTCAAATTTGTATATCTTGAATGATAGAGACGTCGTTATATTGTACGTTTCATAATGGCAGCGACTTGTGACCGTAATTCTAAATAAAAATCATAGGTAATTTACAAATTCCATAAAAAATATATGATTAGACAGCGAATACAGTTGTCTTGTTAAGAGACAACGTAGTCTATAGATGTTGTAGCGGCACTGTACTGTAGTCAGTGTGCTAGGCTTGTTGTGGAAGTCTACCGGCTAACGGAATCGCGGAACATAACAGTGGACGTATTAAGGTGGCAAGAACAACTTAAACTATGGATTTTCCTATCCAGCAAAGTTGGAGCACAGCACTCTACCACGTGGTCTTGTAGTTGATGACCCAATTAGTCTAAACTCACATCTTCCGAATTGCCAGACAAAAAGGCAGATTTCTACACAGATTACCCGAACAGTTTTGTTATTCAATCAAGATCAATATAGCATTTAGCTTCTATTTCTTTTATTACACAACTCATATTTCTAACAAAAAGCGTAGATTGCATTTCTACATTTAAAACCTGAGTGATTGTATTTTTAGTATTCATTTAGCATTAAATACGATAACAAAATGTTATGTTAGTAGGCACAGACTAAACATATTTTTGTTATTTGTAATAGATTATCAACAATATTTTATAAATAGTTGTTTCACACGACTTTGCCCGCAAATTAATATTCAATCGAGACAAAATTGTCCTATCTTCCGAATATCTACATAGTTACGAAACTTGATTGAAATTGGTTCAGTAGTTATAGATTTTATGTCATTTTAAACATAAAATTGAACATCAGTCTCAATACACATTGTATTCTTAGGTACATCTTCCATGAGAAAATGTACCTAAGAATACTATAATGGAGATGATACTTAACTTTATCAATTGTGATAATAAATGAATACACAAATTCTTCAAAATGGTTATAGCTATTTTGCAGGAACCAAGTATAACTAATACTGAAGAATAGCTCGGAATTAAAGTCAAAATATAAGTTTATTATAAATTATATGTTACAGGAAAATAATGTGTTAATTATTATTATTAGTACAAATTATCGCAACAAATTAGCTTGCGCGATATTATATAGCCAGTATTAATTTAAGTTAATAGTGTGAATTTAATGTTTTTAAAAAATAAAGACTAATGTGATGGTAGTCTTACGTAAAAGGATTTGATAATTAATGTGACACTAAGTTTTGTTTTAGAACACAATTATCGAACCGAAAGTAGGCTTTATGTATTGTTAAGTGCATCGTTATTTTTCCTATAATATTGTAAGTATTGTAATTGTTTGCAACCATTTTATTTATATATTTATTTCTTGTTACTACATGCGTTCAGAATGAACTTTGAAACCACTTAAACGGTGGTGACTAAATTGCGTATTTTTTTTTTAATTTAATTAAAAGATAGAACAGTTTTTATACTGATATACGGATTTCGCGGGAAAACTATGAAAAAATTGTACCCGCTTCAGTGGCTAAATAGTTGTTATGTATCAGGGATGTAATGGAGGTAATTTGATGGAACCGAAGTCGGAGCTTTTAAATTTGGTTTATCGGAGTCGAGAATTTTGAATTTGATTTATCGGAGTCGGAGTTTTTAAATTTAATTTATTAGAGTCAAAGGTAGCGTCAGAAATAATCACAAACTCACAAACAGCATGTTGCCCACGGCCACCCTCGCCATTGGTTTATAATAAATTTTACAATATTACACCCGTTCTTTCTCATCAAAAACAAACTACCTATGTTATTATAAATCACCGTCACCGTCTGATAATACGCGAGCTATTTGGTCGTGGATTATCAACCTAGGTTTCCTCAGGTACTAATAATAATATTGTTAATCTCATTGTCAAAATCGTCTGCTTCATTTCCTTTCTAGGCTGAAAAAAAGTATTGTTATTTAAAGGAAACCGCGAGCAACTGTGCTAGTACTTTGTATTTATAATCTCAATAGGGTCACGTCAATAAGTATAGTGAAATGTAAATAATTTCACCCTTGCCATCGTATAAAGAGAAATTATATGGTACGAATCCTATTACACAACCCCATTTAATTGGGAAACTGGTTTTTATAGTCTAGTAATGTTACAGGGCGCGATGGACCCTAGTGTACCTGGGCACGGTGCGCCGAGCCGCAGTGCATGGGGCGGTCTGAACATCTCGTACGAAATGCAGCAAGACCCGAACAAACCTGGGTAAGTCCTTTCAAATTGTATTTAAAATAAATGTAACAATTGCTGTGTAATGTCACATTAGTTAAATAAAATATAATATTACTTTTATCCAAACGTAGGTATTATTTAAATGTAGTAGCCAAAAAACCTCAATTCTTTTTCAAATATTTTGACGATACCATTTCTTTGTGAAAATATTATTCGAGAAGAAACAATAAACACCATTTAAAAATATTTAAATGTTGTATATTTTTGAAAAAGTTTCCACCGTTTCCGTATTAATTTTGTTAAATGAATTATTATATCCTATTAAACGGAATGTGTTTCTAAGTTAGAATTTATATATCTTCCACGTATATCATGAAGTGATTTTTCCAATAATCCTGACTGTGACGATCATTTCCGCAAATGCCGAGTGGGAAACTCCACAGATCGAACGGAAACGTCGCATACGAGCAGACTGCAATTATCTCTTGGATTAGGGATACAAGAGATAATAATTATTGACGCAAAATAGGTTTCTTTGTTTTTTTAGTTCGTGAGTTGTTTGTATCAAATTTTTGGGCACATTTTTTTGACGCAATAAACCTTTCCTCATATAACCTAATACTTCGTCAACGAGTGATATTTTTTAATGCTGAGTTTTACTTCGGTTTCAAATTCACCTTTTTGTAGTCGATTGTAACATATATAATGATCTAACGTGTCGTATGTGCGTTTTCCTTTAGATGAGGTTTATTTATTTTTCTGGTTGATACATGAGTTTAATCGTTTAGCAATTAAAAACTAATAAACAGACTTAACGTTTAAAGATTTTAGAACAACTTGTTCATCTAAGCCTGGAATATTTTTACTTTTGAATACAGTCACAATGGCATTTTTATTCCTGCAAAATGTTGTTTTCTAATTCTTAGAAGTTAAAATATTCATTTTACAGTCTTATCGATCACGAGTTATGTTTTATACTATGTTATATTATCTTATGTGAAAATATTTTCAATAATATGTAATTAATTATTGCATGTGCGAATGCTTTATTAATGAACCCTAGATGAATATTGAACCACATCAATTTTCATAAGTGCATTTCTTTTGACACCCAATATATTTAGAATCAAGAATCATTCCATTACTTCAATTTGATATATTTACCAAAAAATCTATCTTTTAGATTTCATAAAGTGTTACAGATACCAGTACTATTTATTTGAAATATTTTATTTAAAAATCAATAAGTACTTTTTGTTTTAATAAATGTCTAAATGTATTCTTGTATAAATTTAATTGATTCTTAAAATAAATTATTACAATAAAAATAAGTTATATTTTGAAGACAGTATAAAATACTTTAAGTTAGAAGATGTATTATACTATAGAGGGTTTATACAATACCGACATTATTTGTTAGATTCCATATTTAATTATAATAAATTCTAATCTAGACTTAATTAAAAAAATATTTTATATATAATAAGATATTTAAATGACCATAAAATGTAGTACCAAATAATGGTATTAATAATAATGTTTAATACCTATTCTCTACAACATTGCGACAACTCTTGTGTTCATGAGCTCTCATTCCCTGCATTTTATAAGTTCTTATAAAACATTTGTTAATCATTTTTTTCATATTTATTTCTTTTTTTAAAACAACAATATATTATAATGACGACACAAAACCGATACACACAGGCGATTACATTGCGAATTTTACGGTTTTACTTTCTTTATTGCTTATTATTTGCTAGCTGATTTGGCGAACTGCGTACAACTTGCTAAACTGAAATTAACAGTTGCTAATAGTTTTAATGGAAAATATTAAAGAGTTAAATTACATATTTATTTTACTTTCAATTTACCTATTTTTTTTCACCATAATAACAGTTATTTTTTATTAAAATTGATAATTGATCATAATTTAAAGCTTAGCAACTCATTTGGGGGTTTATTTTTTTTATGTTAAGATCCATGTATTTAAAAACTTATTTATTTATTTATATTATTTACTTATTTATATTATATTTATTGTTGATGTTACAGGATTGCAGCCGTGGCTGGTCCAAGCAAGGAGGCTAACGTGGCCGCGAATGCTGTCGGGCCGGTGCCTCCAGCCATACGGAACAAGAAGAGAGCAGCTATGGCGACGTCAGTGGTGTCCATGGCCAACACACCACCAGCACCGGCACCGCAAATACGTAATACTCTTGACGTCTAAAGTACTTATAGACGACGTGTGCGCAATATTAAACATCTCCCTCATGCTTTCATGCTTGTAGAGCCTGTTATCTCCCTCTCATAAAGCTGACTTATGAGAGACTTTGTGAAATCCACAAAACTGAGAGAAAGAGAAGTTGGCCACTTAAGAAAGAGATAGCAATACCTCGTATTCTGGACACATGTTGGTCAAAAGTGCATTCTCTAAATAGTACCTTCAGCTTCATGGTGGTAACTGTTGCGTACTAACTAAATTAAATTTAATAATCGTCGTGTTTCAATACAAGTACGATACAAAATCGTCACCAGTATCTATGTGGTTTTAAATTGATGTACAGGATTTTGTTTGCTTTTCCTTCTATCTCCATTTATAAAGATAAATAAGACTCGCTGTGCTGATGATTGACTCCACAATGGGCACCCTAAACACCACGAATATTTTTCATGTAAATTCCGGCAATTGTTGATTGGTTTGTACCAGTCTAGATGGTGACTCTTTAATGGGGATATCTGTAAGGAACACCTGGAACTTGATTAGATGATATAGTTTACGACGATCCCGTCCATCCGTTCTATATCATCCGGATTGATATCGCAGTCATATTTGTTATTGTCCTGTTCGGATATAGTTTTCAGAAGTATTATCGTCGTTAAAATTTTAGATTCGTCGGATGGAATATACGGTTTCCAGGGATTAGTGGTTTTGAGACATAGGGCGTTCAGTTTGCGGAAATCGACCTTTAAACAAAAAAGATATATATTTTGTAGACTCTCACTAAAATTAGTAATATAGTACGACGTTTCGCTTCGCAACCGAAGTATCCTCAGGGGAACTGAGCACACTGAGTGCACTCTACTTTTTCTTGAGAGTAAATTTCTGTGTTCAGCTTAATCAAATTTGACTAAATTACTGCTTTTGGGCTGAAATTTTCGAAATGAAATGAAATTTATTTATTTGCCGAATATGTGTGTTAAAAGTTGTTACAAAATAAAAGTTTTTAACTATACCAACTTATTCTACCACAATGTGGTGTGCAAATATTTTAAAACATAATTCATATTTATTTATTTATTATAAACATTAAATGTTATTAATCGAAATAAATTTTAAATAATCGGTAAGTAAGTTAAATAAGCGGTAATCTTACCGCCAAGATTTTCTGAGTCTATCAATTTTCATAAAGCATTATCGTACAGGCAACACTATGCCTTAAATTAACTAAATGCTTTTGAGTATATGTTAGCAGTTTAGGTTTAATTTATTTATAATATTAATGTATATATTATATTATACATTTGGTATTATAATAAATAGTTATAATAATTTATTCACTACTGTTCTCATAATTTGATTCACACTATAAATTAAAATGCACTTTCAGAACCATCAACGAGTTTGGCCAACGTCAGGAGACCACCCCAACCAACACCGCCGCCTATTTACCAAGAGACGATCAAAGATTCACCTCCTAGTTCACCTGGTATGTTTGATTTTTTTTATAATATTCGTGCTTACTTGGCAGGTAGGCTGGGATTTGCGTTTTTTTAATATCAAATGTGTTGTTCCAGGTTCGGAACGTCCACTGAAACCAAAACTCGAACCTAAGTAAGTAATTCGTGAATCCTCAATTTAATTTTGTATGGTATTTATGTTTGGTTCCACGTAACCTAGATATTTAGTAGAATTTTTGTAATTTATTATTATTTAGCTTGGTTGGGATGAGTTATATTAAAAAAAGTAATTTAAATTGAAAAAAATAATATATATTTATTAAACAGGCAGGTATTTGTTTGACTGCCATCTCATTATAACCTGACTTTGAGACTGATGAGACTTTTTAATCTCATAAGTCGATGATGCTGATCAACACAGACCATCGGACTACTGAGCCATTTAGTCCGATATTACATTTTTCGATTCCTACAAAGAAATAAATGCAATAACTTTAGTTAATTTTTTTCAACAATACATGTTAGTCCATAGAAAATAAAATAGGTATTCTTGTTTTTCTATTTACACCAGTTTGTTTATAATTGTATACAATAACTATATCGGTTAAGTTTTTGAAAGAAACTAAATTTGACCATAATAATGAACCTTAAACTCGCTTTTTTGGTGGAAAAAAAACTAAATCATTTTTTTGCAGTAGCTAAAATATGCAAATATCCGACAAAAAGGCTCAGTAGTCCTATGATCTGTATTGAACAACATCAGACTTATGAGATTGAAAAGTCTCATCAGTCCCATGATCAGACGAACGAATCGTCGGAATACTGATATTAGGCCATTTAGTGTTGGGCCCTGTAGTTCCGGGCGACGAATAGGGCTACGGTATCCTCTGCCTGTCGTAAGAAGCGACTAAAAGGGGGGCTGGTTGGGATCAGTTGGCTTATTAAGCAGCCCCGGGATGCAGTACAGCAGACCATGGTGTGACCCCATGCAGCTGTCAACATCTGATGACACAGAAGACTTGCGTCTTCTAAGGGACGAGCCAGAAGGCTGGTGTAATGGTGACAGCGGTGCGTTCTTCGGAGATCCCGGGGTCACCTGTCTCGCACCAAAGAAGGTCACCGTGTGGTTTTTAGTCGGTAGAAGTCTGACATAACCCACCGCTTCCCCCGAAAGTGGTGGATGTCCTAGGAGGATTTCCCACACGATAAAAAAGGCCATTTAGTGATTGTTTCGTTTCGCTCAAAATTGGTGTATATTTCTAGTATAATTTGGTTCTTGTTGTGATGTAGAATCGGCGGCAGCTGCACAGCGCCGCATATGCTGGGTAACGAGTTGAATCCGGAGAGCGGTGCCGCGGCGCGTCTGCAGGAACAGCTCAGCGCCGAGCTGGCTGCGCACGCCGCCGGCACCGCGGGCCTCGACCCCCTCATACCGCCACCGCTCATCAATAAGGCCTCTGCGGTAATACTCGTACACATCTCGCTCCATACTATATTCTCTATGGGTGGTCAATTAAAGTCCATTCGTTTTAATAGTGTCGGTACGACGCGTGTGGTCTCTTTGCATCCACGGCGGCATCATTATTATTACTTATTGAAATTAAATGAAAATTATTTATTTGCCGAATATGTATGTTTAAAAGATGTTACAAAAAAAGAGTTTTCAATTATACCAAAATATTCTACCGCAATGTGGTGTGCAAATATTTTAACACATAATTTATATTTATTAACTACAAAACTACATTTATACTAATTATCTTGTTATTTATAAGCATTAATTTATACCCGACTTTTTTTTTACCCTGTCTACCATAAACTACTATAACCGGTTAAAACTATTATAATAATATTATTTAAATATAATAATATTATAATAATTTGATTCCTGTAATGATGGCCAAATTTTCGCCACCGACTTATTATAAAGCCAATATTTTTTTAAATTCGAGACTTCAATTTCTTATTATTAAAAAAATATTTGTTTATTGCCCTATCCCATAGCCACTCAATCTAATATAATGACAAAATAAAAATCCGTATTTTTTCCGTTCTCTAAATTTAATTTATTTTTAGCATAATTTCAGGATATTAAATATGTTTGTTGCCAACAGAGCTCGGGCAGCGGCAGCCGCAACACTTCGAGCGCACAGAGCTTAGACCAACTTCTAGAAAGGCAATGGGAACAAGGCTCACAGTTTCTAATGGAACAAGCGCAACATTTTGATAGTAAGTTTAAAGAATTTTACTAGTTTTGCATATTTACATATAGCTAAGTTGTTAAGAGAATCTTAACAAATCAAAATTTTTACGGTTTATTTATGTGACATTTTGCAGACATACCATACTCATAATATTTAAGATGCCATAATCTGTCATCACTAATATAATATGATACATACTAGAAATAACTTATCACGCAAAGAGGCTTGCCATCCCAGCCTCAGGTTGGCAACGTACCATTTCCACCTTTGGTGTCTATAGGCGACGTGTATTTCTTACCATCAGGAAATCTGTCTGCTAGTTTGTCTTCCAATATCATAAAAATAATAACAGCTAGATAATTAATTATACACCGCTTCAACACATTTTTCATAGATATTTTTTCAAAATCGCCTCGCAATTACGCACGAAGTGCCGGATTTAATTCCTGGGCAGGACAACATATTCTGTGACTTTTTCAGTTTATTACGTTGCCTGGAATTTAATTTGGGACTGGTCACCTGGCACATCATGGAACCTAATATTGTCGGCTAAAGGGGGAACATGAGAAGGCCTCATGTTCCTCGGCTTGGTCCGGGTTCCTCGTGTAGAGTATACCATATAGCTTGTAAGAGGCGAGCACAACTGGGACACTTCCAACATGACCACTGGTGGTAGATTGCTGTGCAACAAGTCGTCCGGGTAAGGATCCACCGCCTTACCTATTTCTGCCGCCATAATGACATTGTCGTATTCCAGTCCGAAGAGTAGAGTAGCCGGTAAAGTTGCACATAAGGTCTAACAGCCTGACCACCCGACAGCGACGCACCTACAACATCTACGGTGTCTATAGCCCTCGGTTGTCTCTCCAAAACAAGAAAAATCGTGTGTTTGTTCGCTGTCATTCCCCATAAAATATGTGCCTCTGCGTACTGTTACATGACCTTTCCCTAATGTCTTTAAAAAAACAACTTACTTCACCACTTAGTTTATTCACAAAAGTACAGTTTTCACGAACTTCCCAAATATTACTAGAGGACTATTTGCGGCTGAGTCCAGATAATAACTAAACTAATAGAGTCAAAGAAAATTATTAAAAATGATGCGATGTTAAAATTCTGAATTAATGTAAAAAAATACAGAGCGTATGGGAGATTATTGGTTAACATTTTAGTACTACTTAGTATTAATAATTCTACCTACCAGTAGTGCAACTCCCTTAGTTATTGAATTTAAGTCAGCCAAGGATCAGGGTTGTCGAATAATAACTTAAATATTTTATATAAAAGTTTTAATTTGTAATAGCAAACAAAACTATGTGAAGTTACTAATAATATCTAAAACTATTGAATTACCTAAGCCCGCCATTCAAATTTAGATCGTGAATGCGAAATTCTTAGGGCTTAGGTTATATTCTCCTGCGAATATATTTATTAACTAAAAGCGCGTGCAAACCTTTAAGATAGAGAGCGCAAACTGTATGAAGATTGCGCTCGCTTACCCTGCCGCTCGCTTTCCCGCGTTCCCCTCATCGTTACTATGTAAAGTTCGCGCAAAACTTAAATGCGCCTCTGAAGTAGCTGCGCAGAACTTAGTTTTAAGGTATCGGCGGGGATATGTGT
>DVZL01006791.1:0-11132 GCA_018236625.1 Lasaia peninsularis | reverse complement strand
AACACCCATAACACAAGCATATAATTTGCTTATTTTGGGGTTAGATCAATTTGTGTAATTTGTCCAGTAATATTTATATTTATTTATTTATTAGTAGAAACCGCAAAAAATCACATTTTTGTTATATGGGAGCCCCCCAAAAAACTTAATTCATTCTACTTTTTTGTATTTTGTCTAACCAGTACGGTTCAGATACTGAGGTATCAGATAAACGGACAGTGATAGGGTCTCCTTTTTACTCTTTCTATATGGAGTCTTAAAATTTAAAAAGTAGAAGGATACATGAACTTTTTCATTGAATCCAACTTTGATAAAGTAATTTGGATTATAAACCAATGATATAGGTAACACTATGTTTTTATTTAATATATATTTTTTATATTTTTAACAAAATATACAAAAAGTTTTTCAAAAACGTTATAACGGTTTGTTTATAAGCTTTTCGTAGCTACTTGGGACGACGTCGATATATAGACGTACTCTAATAACGATTTATGACCCTTCGATCGAATGTCTTCTATTATCGCAAATTGCTCGTCTTGTACTGCACGTACTCGATGTAAACCTATTCGAAATGCACTTTATTTTAAAGTTATAAGGACCTAAACAAATTACGTCTGTCTGTCTGAGTATGGGCGTTTGGAAAGTGGACAAATTTATGATACGTTTTTAGAATACCTTACCCGAAAAGTAAAAACGCCTGTTTGTATGTTTGTCTGTAAATGTATATACAAGCAAGAAAGTTTAATTTTTCGAACATGATGTGTTCCTGTTGCCACTATGGTAACAAATATCAAAATAAAGAATAAAGTAGATACCTATTTAAAGGGTTCCCATGTAACAAAAGACCCAACCCGACCAATAGATGTCGCTATACATATTTGGATCGAGGTTAGTGTATTTGTAAAATATCTGGTAACACTTCAAAATAAACAATGACATTGAAATTGTATGTGTCAAAAATGGATTTTATTACAGTTTTAATGGACATAAAAATTGGTACGGAACCCTTTATGCGCGGTTCCGCCTCGCAGTTCTTTTTTTTATTGTTAAATAAATAACTATAGAAAAAATATCTGTTAAGTAATCTATGCTTATACACTTTTTTTTTCAGAGATGGCCCAGGCCTTATTAATAGAGTACTCGTATCTGTTTCCAATTGCTGGTAAAGACGAGCAATACTTGACAAACAACTTTTTAAGGGCAGACATTTTTCCGACTAATACTAATAATAATACTTATTGTGTAAAAACATACCCTCTTTTTAAATGTAGTCGGTTTAAAAGTAGCCTATGTCCTTTCTCATGGTCAACTCTTTCTGTGTACGAAATTTCATCAAAACGATTCAATAGTTTGGCCGTGCAAGCGTAACATACAGACAGACCGACAAAGTTACTTTCGCATTTATAATATTAGAACGGATGTATATAAATAATTTTTTTTCCGAATTTTTACAAGAGGTCATTGCTAAAATCTTTAAAAATAAAACCGATATCTAAAGTTATAATTTATTTGTAGAAGACTGAATTTTGTAAATAGGCCTAGGCAACAAAGTATATTCAGTTTCTTTTAAAATGTTTGTCTGTCTGTCTATCTGTCTGTTTGTCTGAATGTATTCCGGTCGCGATTTACGCTAAAACTACTCTACCGAACGTAACGAAATTTGGCAACCGGGTAGCTTACTATTTATCCCGTTTACTTAAGGGGGTTCCGTGGGAAATGGAAAAGCCCGAAATCTAAATTTGACTATAATTCATGAATATTCAGTTTCATTTTTTGGTTTTAAGTTGAATAGAACATAGTTTACAGATTGTGTCGTCATTTTTTTCAAATTCGTAACTTTGGTTGTATAGAAACAACTCACTATAGCCCAAATAACAATCACAAGTTGAAATCAGCACTTTGCGGGGATCTTTGAACGGTCAGATTTCTTTATTATCATCATCATCTCATCTCAGCATCATCACCTCATCATCAGATCACTTTGAAGTGGACAATATTCGGAATGCGGGTAACCTATGTTCTGAGATAGGTTCTTGGTTATTTATTATCCCGTTTGTAATGAGATCTCTAAAGCAAGGAGGTAAATTAATAACCTAAACTTGGTTATGTTATTTTTTCTTTCTACGTCTTAATTTTTGTCAGGACTTACAGACATAAGCCGTAATAACTCAATAAATGCTAACTTACACATGGTTTGTAAAACCATGACATGGCGCGCACAGAATCGCGGACAACAGCTAGTAATAAATAAACTCCACTGATCTGGTTATAACACAAGCGATAATAATAAATTCATAATTATTTACAAATATAATCAAAGCGACAAATTTTATACGGAACGAATATTAAAACGAATTTTTGGATTTAAATTTTTTAATCCAGAAACGTATTTCATATGAAATTGTTAAACCTTCAACATAAAGCCGTCCAATATTTTCGTAATTGATTTACTTTTATTAATACGTGTGATACAACGTGCAATTGCGATATTAGACCGAGAGCTGGTGACCTATGTGACACGAAAATATTAATTTTGACGTAAGCTTAAGCCGTCAAGACCAAGTCGTACTCGCGCACTAAGGGTTTCATACTAAATATATCGTCTACAATACTGCTATACATTTTTTACATTCATTTTTATTGTTTATTTTGAAATGAATATGAAAACCTTTGACATAGAGCCGCCCAATATTTTCGTATTTGTTGACTTTTATTAATACGTATAATACAACTTACAATGGCCACGATATAAGACCTACCTATGAGATACGAAAATGTTAATTATGACATAAGCTTAAATGTAGGTAATAAAAAAACGGTCTGCGAATTAGACCCCTGCACAAAAAGGTTAGAATCGAAAGTACCGTAAAAACTGCAAAAAACACCATGTTTTACACATAAACGTAATCTCAAATAACCCTTAAAACATGCCAAATTTGAGTCAGACTTCCATAAGAAGGGTTCCGCACGGAATACGCTGTCTATAAAAATGGTAAAAAATACTTCATTTTCTTTATTCTATATTTTAATATTTAATATTTATTATTGAAACAGAAATACAGGAAAATTTCAACTGCTTAGCTATCACGGTTCGCGAGATTTTAACCCTTTAGGTATAGAAACAAAAAAATACTTCTTGTGGAGAAATGAAATGAAATGAATGAATTAATGAAAATTATTTATTTGCCGAATATGTGTGTTAAAAGTTGTTATAAAACAAAAGTTTTTAATTATAGGTACAAACATTTTCTACCACAATGTGGTATGCAAATATTTTAAAACACAATTTATATTTATTTATTTATTAAACTATAATATGTTATATACTAATTATCTTTTTATTTATAAAATATAATTTACACCCAACTTATTTTAACCCTTTCTACCATAAACTACCACCGTTTTCAAACCTAGCCAATCAGGAGAAGAAACGGCATAAGAAACTTCCCGGCAACCATGCCTTGCTCAAATAAATTCAAAGTATATCAATATTAATTACATGTATTTATTACTAAATTACGCTTTACCAAGTGATACAATTACGCTTTCTATCTTTAATCTTCGAACTGTTTATCTAATTAATGTTTCGTAGGTCATATATTTGATATTGAAGAAATACTGTTTCCTTAATTACATTATATTCAAAGAAACAAAGTTTAAACTTTTCTGTAATTACTTTATGTCTAACACAAAGAAATAAAATATTAGCTCTAAGGAATAAATACATTAAACATTAATAAAACTTCGTAATTTGCGTATGCATGCGACATTTTAAATAAACAAGTTTTTTAAAATGTACTTTTACACGTGTCACTTATAATTCAAGCTTATTTGCTACTTGTAACAGCCGAACGCTTACCCACGTTTTTTGCTTAAAATTAAGTAACTTAATTCAACGTACGTTTTTTTTTTCATTTATCCATTAAAAAGCAATTAAAATAGACATCTTAGAACTGCTTATAAATCATACATAAAATTAGAATATTATGTACGTAAATACTATATTAACAATGTAAATATTTCAATTACGTACTAAAATTGTGTACAAAACGAAAGTACCTTTTTACAAAATGAAAATATGCACGAAATACGAAACTATCTTAGCATTCAAAATAGAAGATTATTTAGCTTTAACTTTATATAAAATTATTATTCAATTTCTCGTGTTTGTGTGATGTGGAAGAGCTTCAGTGGCTTAGAGGTATGCTTTAGAGTTTTTCTAGCTTAAGTATGTTCATTTTCTGAGTGCTATTACCCCAGGAAACCCGGGATTTGTGCCCGATACCGAGAGTCTTAACTCTGCCGAACAGAATTGTCACCTGTCACATCATTGAACCTAATATCGACGCCTAATCGTGAATGCATATGTGCCTGTGCCTACCCTTTCAGGGCGTGACGATTTTTTTAAGGTTCTGTTTTTTGATGGTAGCTTCGCGGATATTAGCTAATGACACTATTAGTAAAATCAAATATACACCACTGGTAAAACATATAAATGAGAAATCTGAATAAATTCGCGAGCTCTTCGGCTACTCGGCTTTTTAAATTAAACGATTTATGGTCGAAAATGTAAAATGTTGAGTGACAAACAACATTCGGGCCGGTGAAATCTAATTCGCGGCTAAGCTATGCCATATGTCAACACGTTATGTCCATTTCAAAAAATATGTTTCATATCAATTATTTAATTGTTATCGAGAAAATATGTTTGTTTAAACAAAATAGTGATTTAGATAAAACATTGAACAAACACATGGCTCTCCTGTAGATAAGAGAAAACCGTGGCCATATATCTGGTCCTGAAATCATTTTGCTAGATAATTTTAAAAAACTATTATTATTTGTTAAAATTAACTAATAATTTGACTTTTATATATTATGCCCATTTAAGTATGCCAAAAACACAAATGCTCAATTTTTTTAGTTGTGGCCTGTGGCCTATGTCCTTGTGGGTGATTTCTGATGGTGGTGGTGTATAATGTCCTCTAAATAGAACCCTTTTCACCTGGCTCTGACTTTCCGGAATGTACCTATAGAATCAACCGACAATCTACAACTCCTCGAAGTTGAATTGTCATCCAGTCTCAACTTTGGGAAATACATTGAGTCCAAAGCTAAAACTGCAGCAAAAAAATAGGTATACTTTTCAAGGTTAGGCGGTGCTTCAGCTTGGAACAGATGCTTCAAATGTATCAAACCCAGGTTCGGTCTTGCATGGAGCTACATTTGAGTTGGAATAGTCAAATACCAACTGGCTGCTTTGAACTCAGTGGAAGCTTATTGGTGACCTTGCTCTGATCATCATCAGCGCAAGACAGCTCGTTTGTCGGTCTTCTGTAGAATACATTTCGGTAAGAATCCGAAAGACATACAAGACCTTATTAAACCTGCCTCATTCCGTCACCCTGATACAAGACGCTGGCGGTCGCTCCACTCTTTTGTCGTCAATATACCATCAGTCCGCACGGAACAACTGCGTTCATTCTTTCAAATGCATCTAGTGTTCAAGTATATTCTCGGAACAACATAACGTAGCTATCTTTAAGGCAAGAGTGAATAGGCTGTTTCTAGGTAGGTATGTTCCATCTTCGACTGGATCATCACTTAAGATCAGGTGAGATAGCAGTCAAACGTCTGCCTGTTATACAATAAAAAGACGCGATATATTCTTAAAAAATACCTAGGTATATACAAATTAGAACTATAAGTAAGCATACACATAGGACGAAAAACATTCAAATGAAATAATTAAAAATGTCTTCAATAGTGTATAAATGTTACCTACAAAATATAAAACATTAAATAAAGACCTTCTTCAGCGCCATATTTCAAACGACTCAGGTTAAATTTCAAAAGTAACTTTGATATTAAAGTGAAAATTTCGCAAATAAAACACATAAAACTCCCGCAGTACGCTCACAGGGGATAGAAGTAAAAAAAGTAACAATTTATACGGCCCTTAATTAAGCAAATAGGGTTTAGTTAACAGTGTGATTGTTCCCTCAAGTTAAGAGGGTCGACTTTTATAAATACGGCATTATGGAGTAATGAAGTTACACAATGAACTCGTTTGCTGAATGTGAGGCAAAATAAACTCGACTCCTTGTTAAGTAATGAAATTATGAAAGACGAGCGGACATCACACAATTTGAATGTGAAATAGAAACAAAACACGTTTTGATCCGAGCTCCCCTGGAAGTTGGGTAACGTAGATATACCTTCACGCGAAGCTAATAAATTTTGTTAGAATTACTAACAAAAGGTTTCTGTCGTCATTGAAAATATCAACAACCATTTATCGGTTAAAGTATAATGAAGAATTAACTTCGTTTATCGGTCACGGAGTTCTTGAATGCGCACCAGTTAATTTATAACTATTACACCGATAAATAGTTCTTAATTCTGTCGCTAGATGGGTCTGTAAGGGATTTAAAATTAAAATAACATTTCATCCACTTAACTCTTCGATATTATTTGTTTTTGTTTCACCATCTTGATCAAATGTTATATTATGTGATAAAAAACTACAATAATATTATAATGAATGTATTTTACACTTTTCATCGTTGGCGCTTGGCGAAACTTCCACATATTCAAATTTTGAATGAATAACACACCTCATTTTTGACAGATTACTTTTAATTAAACATTGTTAATAAATAGCCGACTGGTTTCGTTTGTTATAACATCATCAGACCTAAAATTTAAATTAGATACTTAAAAATTTTAAATGAAAAAAACACTATTTCACATACCTATCTATTATGATTTCCCTAGGTTACGCTTTACCAGTGAAACGCTGTGTTGATTTCGCTAATAGGTACGCAACACTACTAAGAAAGAATGTAAGTAATGTTTCGTTATCGCTCTGGCAATGCAAAACACATTTGGTAAGGTTTGGGAACAGTGGTACCTAGTTTATGGTAGACACGCTTAAAAAAATTCGGGTGCAAAATAGTGTTTATAAATAATAAGATAATTACTATGTAATATATAGTTTAATAAACAAATAAATACCAATTAAGTATGTTTTAAAAATATTTGCACACCAAATTTTGGTAGAATATGTTGGTATAATTATTTTTTTTATTTAATAACAACTTTTAACACACATATTCGGCAAATAAATCAGTTTTATTTCATTTAAGTTTCGTTCAAGTCTGAGTTAACTCAAGCACAAACAGCAACGCACCCTATCCGACAACTATGAGAACAACAAAAAAATCCCGTTATTAATAGTTAAGTAGTATATAGCATACATGATTTATTGTTATGTAACTTCGTCTGCTCATATAAACAAAAAATAATAATAACATTCACATAGTCCTTGTACCGCGATCTAATAATGCATAGTGACATCTATTTAGTGTTGGAAAACAGCTTCCCAAAAATCACATTTGTTGTATCGCAGCCCTCTTAAATTTTGTTTTTTGTTTTTAGTATTTTTTGTTTGTTATGACGGCAATTGAAATCTGTGAACATTACATGCCTATCTATCACGGTTCATAGCAGACAACTTGGTGACAGATAGATAGTGGAGTCTTAGTAATTGGGTCCCGTTTCTGCCCTTCAATTAATCAAAAGAAACTAATCTTTAGATTACAGTATAGGAGTTTGTCAGATCTTAAAACACAAAAAGAGATTTGATCTGAGGTATCGTCAGCTTTAAGATGTAACCCAAATAAACTCGAAAACGTTTGTAAATGTAGGCAGATATAAATTCCTATCATTTATGGAATCGTCCACCTTTCATGTTACAAATTACATAAAGAAGCTTTTTATAGATTGAAAATTTGTATATATATAATGAAATGAAATTTATTTATTTGCAGAATATGTGTGTTAAAAGTTGTCACAAAATAAAAGTTTTTAATTATTCCAACATATTCTACCACAATGTGGTGTGCAAATATTTTAAAACTTAATTTATTTATGAAACAATATATTATAATATAGTACTCGTAGTTATATTAAACAATATATTGTATAGTAGTTATTTTATGATCTATAGGAAAACATTATTTGACACGACTTATTTTAACCTTGTCTACCATAAACTACCACACTGAATAATCCTTCTATTATTATAAACGCGACAGTTTGTAAGAATAGATAATGTATGTAAAACTATTGGACGGATTTTGATGAAACTTTACAATACGATAGTTATACATAACAATAATAGATAGGCTACTTTTTAACCGACTACATCAAAAAGAGGGTATGTTTTTACGCGATTAGTATTATAAGTCAGAAAAATGTCTATATTATAATATAGTATAGATAAATTATACTAAATATTACCGACTAAATAGTTTTTTAATGTAGTTGCTATTCATGTATACAAACGATACTATAAAATGTATCTTGTAAGATCAAAGATGATACGATACGATGACCTTAATATGCGAATACGACTCGCATTTAGACGATTTTTTTTACTAAATGTATAATGATAAACTCCCAATGATTTGGAATCCTCCTCAGATGGAGGCGCATTTCAACTGGAACCCGTGGCACTCTTCAAGGGATTTGGCGCGAAGATATATCTGTATCTATACAAATATATGTATGTATTTAATATTAAAATATCCGCTTTTTACTAAATGCATAAGTATATTTACAAGGTACGTTTACCAAGACAACATTTTTTAGAATTTTGTTCCGTCCGTTTGTACCCACTAATCTGTGAAACGGCTGGACCGATTTTGAAGAGACTTTCACTGGCACACAGTTGATGTAATAAAGAACGGCTTAGGCTACTTTTATTTTAGAAATGTATAAAACAAAATAATTAAATAGAAACGCGGACGAAGTCGCTACGCTAGTGATAAATAAGTTGCAATAAGAGAAGTAGTAACAAGAAACATCTGGACATAAGTCGATGAAACTGGTGGTGGTTGAATTATAACATTCTTATAAATTAATTTTCTTTTCTCATTATAAATTTTCAGTTTATTACGCTTGAACTCTGAAGCAATTAAACGTTTGTCTCTGAATAAATAAGTAGGTTGAAAAATTCAAAAGCCCGGGAGTTGTAAAGAGAAATTATATTAAATTAGTAAGTTGTCGGCAATTTACGGAGTTTGGCAAGTCGTGGGCCCTGTGGTGTCGTCATATGAATTCATTATGGCCCTCAACGCGATGGATAGTTCTTCGGATTCCACCTATTAACTTGCTTTTACTTGGGACTAAATCACTACTTTTTGTTTTTAACTATTTTTAAACTTAATAAAATCGCTTCTGTGGAGTAACTATGGCTGTCACCTGTTAAGACCATTAGGATTGCTCGGGATGGGAATGTGTCCGAAGTGGCGATAGGCTTGCCAACTGTCACATTATGGGCCCCAACATATTGGCTAATCGTGAGTGTTCTAGTATATTTACTAATCGTGATTTACTAATCGTGGATATACTAGCACACCTCTGCCTACCTCTTTGGGGATAATAGGCGTGAAGGTACTTATTTTACTTTTTTTAATGAAATTAAATGTTCCTCATGGGGTCAATTGCAGAATAGGCCAACTGCCCCTCTACCAGGCAGGTCGTAAGAGGGGAGCAAAGGGTTACGCGACACCAACACCGAGACGTTGACTAGGTGGTAGACTCTTGGAACGACTTGCTGGATTGGCACCACCACCTTATCAATTCCTGCGACCATAACAACAGTGCTCACCACTATCGCGTTTTGGTTGGGAAGGAAAGATAGCTGATTAACTTACTTTCGCTCGAGGCTTTCCAGTTCAGCCTCAGGTTAGCAGCGCACAATTACCTTCTTTGACGACTTATATTCCTTACTATCCAGGAATCGGTCTGCATGTTTTCCTTCCAATACTATAAAAAAATACATACATCATATTGACTGAAAAAAACTGACACACTTTATTTTTTAATTTATTTTTCGTAATGGCATTGACGTGTTCCGGTGCACATAAGGTCTAACAGCCCGAGCTCATGACAACGGCGTACCTACAAAATCTATGGTGTATAGGTCACAATTGTCTCTTACCATCAGGAGACCTGTGTGCTTGTACGCGACTGTCTTATCAAATGTAAAAGGTTATATTCAAGTAAAACTATCATCGATTGGAAACAAAGAATTTAAACACAGTAAACATTTTTAATTTTTTTACTGTACATCGGCTACATATAATATTATGAATAGGTCCAAGCGCAAAACTTACTTTGCATTTTTGGCAAGAGCTAAATGCACAGAGATTATTTTTACGTAAAACTCTAATTAGCAGTAAATCGCGTAAGTGCGAAGCAAGGCGTTTAAGCCGGTAGTTAGGAGCACCTTTACTAGTAACACCTTTCTGTTCTCTCAGTAAAGGTTTAACTACTGGTTTTAAACTTCGTTTCAACTTAAATTTATCTCGGTGTTTCGCGTGTTTCTATGATTTGTGTTTTAAAATAAAATAGTTAATGTAGTTTTAAACGTTTCACTAAAATATTTTTATATTTTTAACCAATTTGAATAAAAGATAATATATATGTTGTTTATTGTTTCATGGTGTAGGGCGCTGTAATTCAGTGTAAACTTGTTGGTAAAACCTACATGTTACATCACTATATATTATAAAACAAAGTCACTTTCTCTGTCTGTCTCTCTGTATGTATGCTTAAATCTTTAAATCTAAGCAACGGATTTTGATGCAGTTTTTTTAATAGATGGAATGATTAAAGAGAAAGGTTCTTAGGTATATGACATGTATAGTATACCCGTGCGAAGCCGGGCGAATCGCCAGTTATGGATAAAACAAGGTTATTGTGTACTAGTATTGTGCTACCTTTATCATGTAACGAGCCTTTTAACTTGTGTAAAATATTATTTATGTAGCTACAGGGAAGTGTACTTGCTACGGCGTAGCTTGTGCTGCGTACTGTAATAGGTTACATGGTCTAAGCTATGTATGTAAGCTATTACACGTCGCGAACGTGTAAGAGTAAAACCTTGAAGGTTGGCTTAATAGTAGATTAGTGGCCAAGGGCTGTAAGGCATCAATTGCAGAGCGAGATATTTAGGCGCCCTCGCTGCGCTTGTGCGCCTACAGTTCGAGGGTGCAATTGATGCCTTACACCCGAGCTAACTACTCTGCTTTACATCTCGATTGTGAGGTAAGTAGAAA
>DVZL01006790.1:0-11133 GCA_018236625.1 Lasaia peninsularis | reverse complement strand
ATAAGTATGCTCTTTTCTTGAAGGTTCTTAAGTCGTATCCGTTTGGAAATACCGCCGCTGGTAATTCGTTCCACATATGCGTTGTACGAGGCAAAAAATGCCTTAGGAATCGCACGGTTGAGGAGCGCCACGCATCATCATTTAAGTCCTGTCAAATTAGTCGGGACATAACTTGTACGGTTTGAATTAATATATTCCGAGCATGAAGCTAAAGACACTGAAGACTACACTCGTCTCACTCTAAACTGGCCAACCTTCCTTTCGGCCCGTTTTGTGAAGTTTACAATGTCAAAACAAACCGTCCTTTTAAGAGTGAGATAGCCGGTCCGATTAGAACGAGATAGATGTGTAATATTGCGGACTTATCGTTGTTAGGAGAGTAATATCCAGAAAGTATCTTTACTTTTGACTTTATGGTATATTATGATTTACATTTTTTATGGGATAAGACAGCGAACAAGCACACGGCACTTCCGATGGCAAGAGACAACCGCTGCACAAGCACAAGCATCTATAGACACTATAGATGTTGTGGGTGCGTCACTATCTTAAGGCCGATATTTTAGGCCTGATGTGCAAGTCTATCAGGTACCCTACCCTCCAAACCGGGACACGACAACGTCGTTACGGCGGCGGGAATAGGTAGGGTGGTTGATCCCTACCCGGGTGAGTTGCTGCATAGTACTCTACAACCAGTGGTCTTGTTGGAAATGACCCAGTTAACTTGTGCTCGCCTTTTACGAGCTGCCTGGTAAGGAGGCAGATGGTATAATCTACACAGAGGACCCGGATCAACACGGGAAAAAATTAGTCATTATTTTTGGATAATTTAATTTTTTTATTTAAGACGAACTTGGTGGTATCGAAATGACGCCATCATGTTTATATTTGTGTTCAATGATACAATTAGCGGATGATGACGCGATTTCAAAGTATAGAGGTTATCCAAAACAAGGCTCAGCGCGGACCGTGACCCACATTCCACCAACTGGTTGCATATGACGCACTTGGACGTCCCGCACACTACAAGTACGACATATTGATTGAAACGTATCAAATTGTGTTTATCTTACGAAACAGAAGCTGTTTTAGGACAGAGGTTCCCAAACATAGGTAATGGCCCATTCCGTAAAAAACCGTGGATTCCATATCAAATGTTAACGAAAACTTACAATCCCGATCTCAGGTTGACGATTGTGGTGTTTATAGTCAGCGTGAATTCCATGCCATCAAGAAATCCGTCTGCTTCTTTGCCTTTTAATTATTGAAAAAAAAAATCTATACAAATAAATAAAATTGAAGTGTCTGTAATGGATACACGGCACATATACCAATAGTCCCTGGATGACCGAGCTTTGCTCGGTGTTTGGTTAGTATATCACATTTTTTTTGAAATTGTATTTGACATAATTTACAATGATTTTCTTGTTTCTGTAGGGCGTCCAGAAACAGTTTTCTCACAAAAAGACAAAAAGAAGGAACTCAAAAAAAAAGAAAAAGTATCGAACAGACTGGGTTCGGAACCTGGGATTCTGCGTATTAAGGCGCCCGATTTCCCAACTGAGCTATACTAACTTAACAGAAATTGGCGAAATTTAGCTTTGTATTGTAGTGATAAAGGTTTTTATTCCGTGAAAACACGATTAATAAAAGAAACCTGGAAATAAAACCTAGCTAGATCGATTTATCGCCCCCGAATAGAAACCCCTTACATTCAAAATTTCAAGAAAATCATTCGAGCCGTTTTCGAAATCGCTGATATATATACAAGAATTGCTCGTTTAAAGGTGTTAGATAGATAACGTTATTTTAACGATTTTGTCTATTTGTCCCGGCTAATCTCTGAAACGGGTAAATCGGTTTTGACGAGACATAGCTGATGTAATAAAGAGTAACTTACACTAGGTACCTACTTAAAATAATTAAATTCAAATGCAGACGAAGTCCCGGGCTTGGAAGGCACTTGCTGTGCCGGACACTATAATATAATATTTGGACCAAATATTTCAAGTAATACTGCTCCAAAACTTCTTTCAAAAGCAATAATAAATACGGGTCGTATAAAGAATTCTGGTGAGTACCAATTTACATAACTTTAGTGCTTTCATCTTCTTACGGAGCCATAAAGATCTCTAAGATGATAATATTGTGGATGACCCAATAATATTATATCATGGATGACACAGTAAAATGACATAACCATATTTTTTTACTAAAAATATTTCTCGTATCTTTTTTATTGAACAAATAAGCAGGGAGATTTTCTTATAACCGATTCAGGCGAGTCGTCGCTAAACTCTCCTAGGTCTTAGTTACGGTAATAGTGTCAAACTAAGCGACGCTCGCTTCTTAGTATGACGGAAACAAGATCGATATCTATAATATTTTTCCCCTGTCGGAATAGAACTTGAATCTAAAGGATGGCGTTGATTTTAGGCGTGCATTGTAACCCCTCGACCAACGGAACGTTCAGATTAAGATATAAATAAAAACTCTTATCTCAAAAAACATCGGACACTAAAAAAATACATTAACTTGTATCTGCCATTCAGGTTTTCTATATATTTTCTTTATAACAGAACCTACGTAGATTCCGAAAGGCATGTAGGTGTATAATGGTATTATCTGATCTCTTTGGCAGTTGTTCCGTAACCATGATTAATAGTCTGGGCCCGTTTTCGCCGAAAGCCTTTTATAATATTGACTTTTATTATGGCAATCTTTCTCTAACGAAAATTATAGTCTGTATTACGAATAAAGCGTTTTCGGTGGGTTTTAATGACTTCAAAAGAGGATTTCCACTTGTTCTTTTGGATTCGAGTCTTTTATGAAACTAGTCTACGTCCGCGGCTACCTCTCGCGCATTTATTTATAATTTTCCACAGCCAGCCTTTATCCAAACTTTGAAAATCCTAATTTTGATTTGTTGAATCCCTTGAAGGTGGAATTTTTAAGTACTTTTCCCTAGTAAAAGATTACGTTATTATAAATAAGGGCATTTAAAATTTCAGCGAAATGTTTTGTGTAAGCGGAGCATGCCCCTTTCTCATTTTTACACCAATATATTCTTTCAATCCCATTTTTTCTCTGATATCACTATTACGAATGCGGTCCGCGAATATTACTCCACAAAATATGCGGAGCACACGTACATTTATAAACAACTATTTTCAGACCTATCTCATTAAAATCGGTTAAGCCATTTTAAAGCTGTATGGTAACTAACATTGTGAGAGGATTTTTTTTATATTAGCTTAATAGATGTTATTTTTAAGAACGACCATCTTGTTTCCTTCCACTGGCTACTAATACGATATCCAGTTAATACTAAACGCCATTATAATTCAATTAACATTCCGAACATTCAATGTAGATGACAAATACTATAAATCGGCGCCATATTTACGCGGGCGCCGCCGGAGCGTCGAATGCGTGCGCGTGCGCACAGCGGATATGCGTATAAATAGTCGTTGTCTATTTTCGTCTGTACAGCAACCAGAGTCGGCCATGTGCCACTGAGGACGTCTGGGATCCTAATTTTTAATGTATGATATTTCTAACACGCTGATTCAGTACAATTAGTTGTAGATATTTACAGAATCATGTATCAAGAAATTGGTCCAAGTTAAAAGTTGTAAAAAATATGTCCGCCTTCTTTATGGTATCGTATATCCGTGGGAGTTTATCACAGTCACGTTATTTTGATGTTTTTACAATACATATTTACTTTAAATATTTTTAAAATAATTTTGAGATCAATAAAACACAAGGACACAGCTAGTAGATTAAATCGATAGCCAGGATATCAGAAGTAGCAGTCATAGCAGAAGACCAACTAATCAAACAGACGTATCTCATGGAAGACCATCCAATAAAAGTTAAAAAAAAATAACACAAACAAGTGATCAATGAAAAGTAAAGTACACGGACAAGCCCTACTTAAGTAGGTGTGGTCTGATAAAATGACAAACAATTTTGTCCATACCGCTAAAAAAATTAAAATATCCCAGACCGAAGTTCATTAATGAGGCGACCTTCTGGCAGACACATTAAAAAACGCTAACGCAGTCTCGTCTGAAAGTAAATATTGTCACGCCCATATCTCCGAAAAGGTAGGCAGAGGTACATATAAACCCACGATTAGCCAACGATATTAGATCCCGTGGCGTGGTAGATAGCGGAAGTCCGTCGTCACATCAGGGCATCAGGCACAAATCCCAGGATTCCTCACGACACTTTCCTTCACTGTAAGAGCACTCGGTTAATTTAGAAAAACTTATTGGTACATGGCGGATTTAGAACCTGGACTAAACGAAATGGAAGTCCGAAGCGCGTACCACTAGGACACCGAGACCTAAAAGTCTAGTACAGAATAGTAATAAAAGTTAATCATAGTAAAAATAACTACAGTGTGAGTCAACATGTTTTTACTGATAGCGTATGACTTGAATTTTTTCATACACCCGACGTCATATCAAACACAAAGGAAGGTCAGGGTCTTACCCTTGTTTACTAATATTTATCTGGCCACTTACCACCGACGCGAGTACATTTCGCGTGGGAAACTGTACTTATCGTTTATGATGATGAAAATTAACGCCCTTATGTCGTGACTCATAAAGGCGATGAAGAATAAAAACAAATACAACTTGTGTGACTAGCTGTAACAACAAACACCAGTTTCCCAGAGACAAATTTTAGCACTTACTCGGATTCTTGTATTTCTACTTTCATTGCAAGACTAATACATCTTATTTATCTAAGTGGCAAGTACACATACGATGCTTTAACAAGTAACGTTTCCAAATATTTGAAGATTTATTTCATACAATGAAGAAACTATTGAAATAATATATCTTTTGAATAAACAGATGACCACAAGTTTTGCTGAACTATATACGCGAAAAATGACTAAAATGAGTAATTATTGGGATGACCGGCTTATCGTTTTAAACACAACGAATCTAGTACATAGTAATAATAAAACTTAATCATAGTAAAAATAACTAAAATATGAGTCAATATGTTTTGCTGATATTGCTTGACTCGATTTTTTGAAGCATGAAAGATCAAAAATCGCCATGAAGCATATAGATTGTGTACGCCAATTTAACCAAAACAGTCCATTGTATTTTGGTCTAATGTGTTCTTTGTGATTTCGTAGCTATACGTGAGTGACTGATTTTTGCGTACAAGTTCGCATACAACGCCGTAAACAGTTTCTTTATGAAAAATCTCAGCATTTTTTTGTTATTAAATACTTTGTGTTTGCGTTACTGTCGCTATTAAAAAGCTCGAAATATTTAATTCAAGCAGATAATACTTTAATTTTCACGATGGTGCGCTATAAGTGTCTTAATTATAACACAGTAAACGTTTTAATAATCTTAAAAAAACATCTGTGCACATATGGTCTCGTTTGTTATTGACGCGTGCAAACGGTGAAGACAGTAGCAGTTGAAAATACTCAACATATCCTGTTTCCTTTGGCGCATGGGAATCGTAGGCATTTACAATATGAAAAAGAGAGTAAGAAAGATGATAATAACGGTAAAGATAGATAATTTTATAGTAGAAAAAACCTGAGCAGAACTCTATTTAAAAGAAAGCGGTGATAGGTGAAATATGGACACAAAGGACTGGAATTAATCCTTTCATAATTGAAGGAAGTGATGGTAAAGAGGCGAGAGAGACACAAAGGACTGGAATTAATCCTTTGATAATTGAAGAAAGTGATGGTAAAGAGGCGAGAGTAAGAATTTGTAATAATCATGATATTGTAAACCATATCATGATTATTACATATAATAATTTGACAAGATGACAAGAATAGTAACAAAGCTATAATATTGTTGCAGTTTTCGTCAGAAGGACCAGTTTGTAAAGACGATCTTCACAACTTCATTGAAACTTTATTAATAATTTATTTTGCAATTTTGCAAGTGTAAAAAAATATTGGCACGATTTCAACTTCACGTGTCAGAAATTATAAACAAATTTAAGTAAACATTCCAAATAGATGATGTTATTGCAATTTTTTAAGATCAACATGAATCTATTTATAAAAATATATAAGTTTTTTGAATTCAAATTCAGGTCAAAAACAAAATAAATTTTAAAATTTTAAATATGTTAAACACACATTGTACGTCCGTAGGCATAGAATAGTAATGACTAAAGAGACAGAGCAAAATATAGTGCAATATTTCGAAAAGATTTTCTGGGCATTAAAAAAACTAAAAAGTTCTAGTAAACATTCTATCTGTTCAATTTTTATATATCGGTACTTTAACATATAATCTAAAAAGAAGAAAAGATTCATAAATTCACAATTAATATGTTAGCGAATTCAAAAACATAATCATACTAATTAATCTCAAAGGTTGGCAAGCAAAATATATTTCCACAGTCACAGGCCAATGGAAGTAAGTGGATCTAAGAATACGGTGAATTCTTCAGAAACTTTAGAAATTTTGTAAATCATAATATTCAAATAAGATAAAAAGTTCTTTGAACTTGTTTTTCAGACCCCACGTAATATATTGAGCCTTAAATTGGCGTCAATAATTTAAGAATTCCTGTCTCAAGACCCTTTAATTTTTTATCATTATTCATTGCGTAATACGATTTATATATAGATGCGGGTGACCGCATAACAGGTTTAAATTCGATTCGAATAAACCCCATCTTGCGCGCTCATTATAATTATGACTTGCGTTTACGGATTCATCATGTGCAGGCTGCAGGATTATTAATGTAATGATTAATATTGAAAATGATACGGCTCGTTCACATTGGACTAAGACTTCGTTGTCCGTCTGTCTGTCAACAAGCTGTATCTTATAAACCGTAATACCTATAAAGTTGCGATTTTCAACAAATACTAAGAATGGAATAAAATAAATATATAAAGAGTAATTTTATTCTGTTTTTATAAAAAAATTGGTATGGTACGAGCGCGACTCCAACTCAGACTGGGCCTGTTTTATTATTATTTTCTTTATGAAAAGAACGAATTGAATTCAAAGAATATATTAAACGAAGTAGATAAGCAAGTGTAGGAAGATGCACCGTGGGTTTTTAGTTTCGATTAGAGATAAATGTTATGATGATGACAATACGTAACAGAATTCTAGCAACCGCTTGAATGAAAAGAGAAAACTTTTCGTTTGTGATAAACTATGTGACTAAAACAATCATACTATTGAAACGAGTAATGACGAAGTGTAAATAATTTCTACTAAATTTGGACCACCTACCAGATTTTAGCTAGTATACGAGTAGCTATTTTGTAACATACACATGCGCATCTACGTTTTACAACACGGTTAACCCATAACGTACTATACATTATGAGATTGAAGAACAAACAAGCAAAAGAATTTCCTACTTTATGACAAACATAATCTACATAGGGACAAAGAATGCAGTACCAAACTCTTAGGCGGGCAAGTTTACCAGTGACCCTAGCCTGCAGAGAAATAATAGACTGGAATTCGATCATGGCGGTGGAATAGGCACAGCGATTGTATCAATCCAGACGAGTAGCAAACTCTATCCCCTTATCTTAGTCTCGGCGATAGCGACAAGTTATTTTAATAAAAGCAGTTGAAACTCGAAATTGGTATCGGGCTCAGAAGCAAATGGTTTTCTTCTAAACCCGATACCAACTCCGAGATCCATGAATATACAGATTTATTAGGTTCGTCAGGAGCATGAATCACTTTGTTATTCCCTGGTTTATAACCAAGACATAAAGCTGAACGGCTATTATTCAGCTAGCTTTCAGGAATATTACGAAACAATGACGATGGAACATATACTATATTTGTATGATCTACTAAACAACCTGTTACATCATGGGACCTAATGTCGTCTGCTGATCGTGGGAGCATATGGTATTCTTAGTAATATTAGTCATCAGTCAGTAATCGAGTCAAAATGTTAACTGTGATTTTAACTGCCAAAGGCACAAAATATTTTTTCTCTACCAGTTAACGCTGACGGGAAGAGAAATTTCCCAAATTTCACAATATGCAATCTGAAATAATGTGCGATGCAGGAATCCCGAATCATTAAACATCATTCATCAAAAATTCCTATTTTGGATTATGCCCTAATCACTAAGGGTGCGATATGGACCTCAGTCTACCGTTTCGGGAATATGGGCGTGATAATATTTTTATTACGATCAACCAGTGAAAATACATCACTAGATGCATTCCTGCAGCATAACGTCAATAGTAGTAGCTCGTTACGCCATGTAACTTATATAAACCTTTGTTTAATATACTGATTGATAAACATAACAGTATATTTATACTGTTCTGCAGTTACCATTGTTAGCACTTGGTGAACGTCATCATCACTACTTAGTAGCCTTCTTGTCTAGCACCACCGACCAAAACCGCGAGATTCGGATTTGGTTCCCGGTACGGACGGACATTTGTGTGAATAAATTTGTATTTTCACTGTCTGCCCCTATGATATTTAATATTACCTAATGACTTTTGATGAGGTTTTCTTAATTTACAGTGATTCAAGAAGGTTTATATGTATGTAACATGCATATTACACCCACCCGTGCGAAGCTGAGGCGGCTGGAATCATGATTATAAAGAAATTAAAAATATAACGCGACCATCATGGGCAGCAGTTAGTAAAGCTAGTAGACAATGCCAAGAACGGACTGACCTTCACCACGATGTCGCGGTATAAAAATAAAGAGATATTTCATTAAAAATATGTTCTTATCTCAATTCGTATAACTGACCTTCGCAAGTTCCCCGGCGAAACACATTCACTTGTTTCTATCATTGTTTATATTTTGTAAATATATAGATAACCTCTTAATATTTCGTCCGACTTCAACTCTTAGCGATTAAAAAAATATTATAAACATCGACACGCCCATATCTCCAAACGAGGAGGAAGAGCTACATATGGAACCACGGTATTAGTTCCGACAAAGGAAAGGTTTTATCCCGTAAATATGGTACGTGAACCAAATGAATTCTTGATTGGAAAAAAATGTTACAGTATATCGTATAGAATTAGCTCATTAAAGTGGTGCTGGGCGAGCCCATAGCTCGTAGAACACATGGCCGATGGGTTGGAAACGTTCTCGAGTGCCGGCCACAAACTGGCAGGCGTGCATTGGGACGGTCCCCTACAAGATGATCTGACGACATTGTAAAAGTTGCGGGCAGTCGATGGATGCAAGCCATCGATCTTAGGCCGGATGGAAGATCATGGCCGAGACCTATGTCCAGAAGAAAAAAATACATCCTATAAGTACAGGCTGTATTTTAAATGCGCGAGTAAAGAAACGTTACAAATTAGAACGCAACAAAACTAAAATTTGATTATCATATTTTTGTTTATGTTGATATTTCCAAACCGCTGAACCAATTGCCATAAAATGTACAGGAGTTGTACCTTTGAAGTATAACCTATCTAATGAAACATGTCAAACTATTTGGAATTGATGGCCTCACAGCGTAACAAATACACAAAAAGACATTCTTTTTGAAATCGGTTAAAATATGTTACTAAATGTTGTTTACGTTTGTTATGGGTTATGATTTTATTCGTATTGTTTTACGTAAATATTAAACATTTCTGACCTCATTTGTAGAAACATAAATGTGGAACAAACATGCGTGTGCTTCTTTCGTTCAATATCCTCTTGCAAGATTTTTTTAGCAAGATGATATTAAAGTAGTTTAAAAATTATTTAAACTTAATAGTTGTAGTTTACTAGATAATGCATTGCTTTTCAGTAGCAGCAGGTTACTCGGGTTGGCACCACCGCCTCACTAATTCCCGACGCCTTATCATCAGAGCATGGTCACGTTCCATCTAGAGGGTAGCGCTTTCGCTAATTCATTGCAAAAAAACAGGAAACTAAGTATTCTCAAGCATTAAATATTCTTAAACTTTCTATTAGAAAGGGTAATAATCGAGATGCCTGTTATGAAAGCCTTGTAGAAGTGTTCGTAACGGCTGAAATGATGATATTGAAAACTTACCACTTCTACAGTGGCAAATTAACCCTAAATTGCCAAAATTGAATAGCTGCCCAATAACCAATTCTCGACTTTACCATCTAATTGGTTGATCAACTCTGACTCACTGGATGACTTGCTACGTGTGCGCAGTTCAAAGACTTCAAGTACCAAATTTAATTAAAACTCAATTATTGTTACAATTTGTTACTAGTAGCATGAGCAATAAGGAAAATGAATTATATTACGCTACTGTTATTACTATAATAACAATTAGTTGTAATAATATATTCAGCTTTAAATAAATCGAAATTCGTTTTTTTTACAAAATACAGCCAGATTCATTTTGGTGTCTTCAATCTTCATTCATTATTATTATTTCAGCAACTGCAGTTCTGTGTAAGCGTTTTCTTATAAAAAGCCAAAAATATTTATTTCCATAAAAAAGTAAATTTCAAAAATGGCACGCACGCAATAACCAATAGCAAACGGGCAAATATATAAAGATACCGATTTTATTACAAACAAGTTGATGGATATCCTGACGGCATCAATCAGATCTGATATTGAACTAATATGTGCAGATTATCTGTGATTGTCATGTCTATATTATCCCATTACGTTCTTCCAAGAATCAGATTTATACCAAGGGTTTAAAAAGGATGTATTAATAATGATTGTGCAAAAGACCTCTGGTAACGACATCACGCTTAATGGATCAGCAAATAAAAGGAGTGGTGTTGCGGACAACCTTGACACAATAAAACTGACGCAAAATGTAATATATTATTTTTATAAAGGAGTGACACGCCATTTTATGAGTATATCCAGCTGGAGAAGGACAGTGTATAGCCTGTGTTGTGTCCGAACAGCCAGCTATATAAACAATCTTTGTATGTGTTTTTATCAAGAACCAGGCTTCGACGTATCTTTCAAATAGTTAACATATAATAGCAGGATGGTGACAACCGGTAACGTTATAAGAACCGTTCATTGTACATTTGTAAGACAGCGAATAAGAACACCGGTCTTCTGATTGTAAGAGACGACCGAGCCTGTAGACACCATATATGCTGTAGGTGCGCCGCTGTCATGTGGTTGGGCAGTTAAACCTTGTGTGCAAATC
>DVZL01006789.1:0-11133 GCA_018236625.1 Lasaia peninsularis | reverse complement strand
CGTGCCAGAAAAAAGATTACAAAAAATCACCATCAATTTCAAATTAATTATAGCCTGGCCAAAATTTTATCAGGCAACCCATGTTTTTTATCATCTTTAATAAACTAAATTACCTATCTAATAATTTTTATTCATTAAACAGATCGGTGAAGATCAATGTTATATTCGGATCCTCTACTATAAAATATAAGTAAGTCTTGAGTCTTAAAATCTTGAAAAATATAGCCACATCAGGTTGTATTAAGAGAGCTGAATGCAATTAAAATATATATAAATTCTTTGTCTGATATAGTTAATACTGCTAAGTCAAAACTGTAATCCTGTAGGGGTAACAACGCAAAAACATGACAAAATATTATAAATTGTTCAGTGGTAGAAAGTAATTGCTCGAAGAATAGCTTACACTAAGTACTTACTTACAAAGGTTTTTTTTAAATAACAATACATCTCAAGAATCCTTATATCTAGTCCATATTTATTAAATAAGTTCACATATAATCTATTCTTATAAAAGTGATTTGGCTTATTGTTCTTAGTTATTTATTTAACTAAGAATATAAATACCATAATTATCTACTGTATTTACATAAGTAACTAGCCGTACCCAATCAGAGTAAACTATTTTGACACATTGCCAAAATAGTTTACCGCTACTTGACAGACTAAACCGGTACAAGGTACTTAGACCACAAGCTTATCGTTGACCTAATATTTCTGATACAAACTACATTCTGGGAGTAACTATTTTTCTGACGTCTCGTTCCACTCTGGTAGCTATACCTACCTATTCTCTGTCCTTATGTTTGCTTAGATCTTTAAAACTACCCAACGGATCGTGATGCGTTTTTTTAATATATATTGTATAGTATAGAGTGATTCAAGATGAAGGTTTATATGTGTATATAACATGTATAATATACCCGTGTGAAGCCGGGCGGGTCGCTAGTAGTATAATATAAAATATTCAATTTTCACAAAATCAATTGTTGGCTTGTTGTCCTGTTATTATTTTTCTTGACTTCGACCTAATATAAAATAACATTTTTGGCAGTTTTTTAAGTTTTGTGTGTGTCCAACAACCTATTAATTTTGTTTTATGGAGATCTGCCCACCTGGGGAGGGGACGCATAAGTTGTATCGAGATATTATATATATAATATTATTATACATGCGCAGATTGCTTTGTATAGACATATCGCGTAAGTGTCAATTTATATTTGTGTCAAATTATGAATTTGTTGTAGTTGCGGCGGTTCTAGACCGTATCTTGCAGGTTTGCAGAGGAACCAATCCAATTTTTCAACATTTTTCTGCGGATCAATTTACAGAGAGTGCGAAATCCTGGAAGCAGTTAGACCCTAGAGTAATATCCTAGAATGACGTTGATCGTTACTAGTTCAGCGTCGAAGTCGGGAGCGGCTGGTGGTGGCGGGTGGTAGGGCTCGATGGGCCCGGGCTAGTACCTCGTGTAAGCCCAGGGTTGCCAGCCGGGGTACCGGCTCTCGCTGGCCGTCAGCACGTTTGTCAGACCACCTTCATTGCCCACTGGGAATAAACTCTGAAATATTTTAGTAAAATTTTGTCTTTTATTAAATGAGAAATAAAAAAGTAAGTAGGTATGTACTAAGTAGCGGTGGATATATTAATTAAGTATTAGTTTCTAATAGGAACAATATTATAAGTCTTGGGTGGCAACTGTCGCCTGAGTTCCGATTTGATAGTTTGTAACAGCAATAGGTTGTACCCAATTATTTTTTCTTTTATACCTACCTACTTATTATTACTTTCTAAACTTTTATTTTTTGTATTGTAACTTTAAATTGTTATTTGAACTTGTGTCTAAAATAAAAAATATTATTAGTTTACGCATATTCTACGCCACTTTGAAGAACTCTCTATTTTCCTCCCAACGTTGATAACTATTAAAAACTAGCTGTTTCAGCCAATTTGGTACCGTCCGCAACTATGGGGCTTAAAAACTGAATTTACGTTCAAAAGCAACTGGATGATGCAATTGATTTTTATATTAAAGATAGGAACTCTATTAGTAAGACTACGCCATACGACTCGCACTTAGCCGGTTTTTTATTAACTACTTAGATGTTTCAGATTGATCCTTCAACATTATGAACACGACATGAAACGCTAAAAAAAATCTATGGGGTTTAGGGAGAGTGGTCTTTATATAAAACGAAGAGTGTGGTGACCTTAGTTTCGCCCCCCAGCCACCGGCGCTTGATGAAGTCAGCGGCCCGCTCGCCGATCATGACGACGGGCGCGTTGGTGTTGCCCGACGTGACGGCCGGCATCACGCTGGCGTCGGCCACGCGCAGGCGGTCGATGCCCTGGACCTGGACCAATATTACACCCGTTGTACACGTTCTGACCTCACATATTGATTTGGTTACACTTCAAATAATGTTGCCTTAAACCATACAAGTTCAGTCTTGATTGTAGTTGGACTGTCCATATTTAGATAGCTGTTCCCCCGACTTTTATTGTTTCGTTTGATACATTTTTAAAATAAAAGTCGCCTAAGCTACCCCTTATTACATCGACTGTCTGACAGTGAAAGTCCCGTCAAAATCGGCCAAGCTGTTTCAGAGATTAGCGGATACAAACAGACGGACAGCCAAAAATTCAAAAATTAATATGCATGTAGTAAAAAGCGGTTATTTTAATATTAGGTAGGTACACTCCAATTTCATTTATTTGTATAGATGAAAAAAACGCATGTACCTTGTCACATAATATTATATTTTATGATTGTAGATACATTATTTTTCAAATAGCCGACCGTTTTCGTTTTTACAGCATCACGAGGGCCTGAATCTTTAGCTATTACTATATTTTTGTGTATAATCATTAATATTAATTACAGTGGGTAGATAAAAAATACGTTGGATATGTAAAAGAAATCGATTCAATCTAGATTTTATTTTTTTTATTTTTTCTTGCCATAAAAACTTTCCCCATATTGAAGTAAAAACATTCAGGACGAGTCAAATACAATTGAATTTAACTTAATCGCACAAAAAAATATAAAAATTGACTTCCACTTCATTATCGTACCAATTGTTTTTGTTTTGCTTGTGATTGATTCAAAATTGAAATTAAATTTATGTGGAAATTTTTCTAAGAACGATGAGGTATCTTACGAAACATCAAAATCCGAATCGCATCGCAATGCTTGTGTTACAAGCAATATGTTTGAATTTCAAAAAAATGTATTTCCGCCGCCAAGGTCCTCACCTGCAGCAGGTTGTCGACGACGGCGGCGGCGTCCCCGCGGGGCCCCATCCTGCAGGAGCCGGCCTGGTGGTTCTCGGGCCCCGTGTGCGTCCGGACTGCACACTCCCAGTACGCGTCGCACCCGAACTTGTACTTCTCGCACCCTTTCACCGGAGTCTTGTCCAACTTCATCCCGTATTTCTTGAGCGCCTTCGTTTCAGACAACTTGATCGCGAACTTTATGCCCTCTATCAGAGTTTTGACGTCGTCCGGATGGGTTAGGTAGCTGGAAGGTAAATCATTTTTATTTAGAGTTAACTTCTTTTATGTTTTAAATTGAGCGGTCGAAGTCACAAAATGCCTTAAAGAGACACTGATCGTGATTTTTCTCTTTAATATTCTAACTTGTTTTTAACGAGGTATTAAACTCACTAAACGTGTATACAAAATTTCAGCTCTATCGGATGAAGAAATTATCTACTTCAAAATCGACTTCCAGCCGAAGATACATTCTGTAAGTATACAAAATGCAAGTTAAATAAAAGTTTTTAAAAATTGGTTCTAGGAACTTCGATTTAGAAATTGAATATGATTTTTAATAAGACTTTGTCGATTTATTCAGCAGTTATAAACACTATTCGTAATTTCAAAAGCTCAACAAAAACTAAAAAATATCTTGACTATACCTATTGTGAAATGAGGACCATTCTGAATGATAGTATTGCAGACTATGATATTTTTTTTATAGTTGCAAGGGCATATCAAAAATTTCAGTAAAGACAATAGCAATAACATACATAGATGTTCCGTAACAGAGTACATTAACATAGAAAAGGTGTTTCTCCGCATCCTTAAAAAGAGAACCAAATTTTGCTGTTTTCCAAATTTTAAAAAATAGAGTTTAACAATAAACATTTCAATAACTCTGACCTCATACTTTTAATTAGAGAAAAAAGAAAACGTTTAATTCAGAGTACTGCGAGAGTCCATAATAACCTCTAGGATTAAATCAGCCGATACCTGTTATTGGTTTTCTCGCACAGAAATAGGTTATTAAGAAATACTCATGTCATACTTAGCATAAATTTTAGGATGTGCGAACGGATCAGAGCTAGCGATTTCCAATCGTCCCCTGCTCTTCGGATGCAGAACTGCAGGGAATATTTGTATGCTGCGAGACTCGTCGCCGAGTTTCTCCCCAACCATGCCGGTCTTGGCGCAGTCCGCCAGGAAACCTCCGAAGAACATCTGGACATCTGGATTATCTTCTTTCGGATCCGCGTATTTTGTGTTTATAAATGCTGTAACTTCTGATATTCCTAGAGAAAAAATAACATAATAAAATCATACGCCCTTATCAGGTACTCGTAGCAATACTACAGTAGGGTTGTCGACATCTGATTTCGAGACTAGAGCAGCTTATGAACTTACCATTTAAAATATTTTATTAGTACTTTTGATTATGTGTGTCTCTATCTATCTGTCTATCTAGGCTAGCAGGAAATCTGAATCCTTCTTTGTCTCGTATTTCATTTACTCTGGTATATATCGCTATTTTTTTACGCATCATCAACAAATCTTTTGATATAATTGGGTCGAAATCAAGGTTAGAGTTAGAATTGTTGTTTAATGGAAGAATGTAATTGGATTCTTATATTCTTAGGGAGTTTCAAAATATCCTCACTCCCATATCCCCAAAGGATGGGCAGAGAGTACCTATATGTATATGCAACCACGATTAGGTCATTAGGGTATATTATGATGTGACACGTGGCAAGTCTGAAGCCACATCGGACACAAAACCAATTCCAGGAAACGTTATCTTTTTCAGATAAATTTAAAAAACTTCTGACGAGTTGACCACCCAGGGATCGAATACAGGAGCTCGTGAGTTAAAGTCGTATTTGTTTCGTAGCAATTGTTATCATGATACGTTACCCGTTCCAGACATAAGCCCGTCTCTGAAGAGTAGATACTCCATGGCCGTGGCCCAGTTGAGGGGCGCCGTGTTGTTGTCGTTCGTGTGGAAGTTCAAGAAGTGGGTGACATGATTGTGCAAGTTCTTGCCCACAGCTGGAAGGTTGTGGACCGGGCGGACTCCAGCTCTCGCTAGCACTTCTGGGTCTCCGATACCACTGAGCTGAAGGATTTGAGGGGAAGCCACTGCACCAGCGCTAAAATTAGTTAATTTTTAGGACACCTATTATTTATTCTGCTTCCTAAAGAAAAAAGTTTTTAAGTATTTTTTAAACTTAATAATTCTAATATTGGCATAATACATTTATAAATGTTTCACAGAAACCTAACAGAATTATACCAGTTATATTTATTGATATATTTAAGTTTTATTTTCACCCTGTTTTAGGGGAAAATAAATTTTCACAAAATTTGACAACATTGGAGTTTATTTACTTATCATTTTCTGCACATTCTTAAATTATAAAATGTTAGTAGTCTTATGATATGAAAATATTAAAAAAAAAAATAGTAAATCGGTAAACCGTTAAATATAATTTATTATTTAGTTATAATATTCCGTGAATGCAACTAACAAAACAGGTAGGTCAATATTAAATTAAATCGAAATATTATATTGTTATATGTAGCAAATAAATAAACTTGAACTTGTAAATGATAGAAATAAAGGTATACGATGTGCCAACAAATAATCGTGTAAAATATTACCTCAATATAATTTCGTTATTAGCAAAAATGACTTCCGTCCGTCCGAAGCTGTTGACGACCTCGACGGCGTAGGCCTGGCGCGTGGTCTGGTTGATGAGGACCTTGGCGACGGTGGCGTTGAGCATGACGTGCAGGTTGTGTCGGTTGCGGGCGGGCCGCAGGTAGGCGCGCGCCACGCTCAGGCGGGACCCGTTGCGGTTGGTCGTCTGCGCGATGCTGAAGCCCGTGTGCCGCTCGCCGTTCAGGTCGCGCACTTCGTAACCTGTACCACCGAATTACTGATAGCTCCTACTTCTCACGGGCAGACTACATTTGTGCAAGCAAAATTGATACTTAAAGAGTCAATTTAAGTCTTATATTGCGCTGAGCGTCGTCAGGTTAAAAATACCAAAGCTGATTTTTTTTGTTTCAGGCATATATCAGCCTCATATTGGCACTAAATAATCAATATCTTTATTATGTGTAGGTGAGCTACATTTGAATTCGTAATATCAAGATGGCCGATATTACAGTATTACAAACCTAATTCTTCTCCTGCCTGAACTATGCTGTAGCTTAGCGGTGGGTGGTACGGGAACTGCGACACGGTGAGGGGTCCTCCCGTGGCGTGGTATCCTTTGTCCATCTCCTCCACTTGCTTGTTGTCTTCAGATTTAAGGAAATACGGAAGCACTTCATCGTAGGACCACCCTTCATTCCCGGCGGCTGCCCAGTCGTCGTAATCTTTGCGGGAACCACGAATGTACATCATTCCGTTCATTACTGATGTCCCACCTAAAACCTGTCAACGTAATAAGTACGCTGTTTGTGAATATCTATACCCATTCGGAGTGTAAACAGCTTAAAAATTGTCACGAACCATTAACATATTTGGTGTCTTGAATTATTTACTCACAAAATATATTTCCATTCGTCAACATCCCTACATGCACTACAAAATAATACTTTATGCACATTATACCAATATTCATAGTGTAGTTGAAAAATTTAACTATTTGCGTAAGAGTTCGTTTAGTTTATGTTGGAAGCACCGCTAGGTCGTACGTACATGTAGTCTCGCTTTAAAACATTCACTCATGAGGTGCTTCATCATTAGAGCATTTACTTCTGAATATTGGCTTCACTTAATAGACATAAAGCAGGTCGGTCTTTAACCTTACGTATCCAGTTTCCTTCAGCCGCTCTGTCAAAGGTTTCTTAAATCTTTCATCCGTTTACAAGACTCCTAAATAAACTCATCGTGTTTTCTTCAGTTGAGTTAAGGTTCATTAGACCAGCTATCAATTAAAAAATATTTGTTGTTATAACGGAAACAAAATACATCATCTGTGAAAATCTCAACTGTCTAGCTAGCTGTCTAGTTCCTATTTTTACCATTTACATACGGAACCCTAAAAATCTTACCTTTCCTCGAGGCCAGTAGCATTTCTGGTTCTTTTCTCCGAGACAAGCTGCAGACTCCGACTCTGTGTGATATCCCCAGTCGATGCTGGAACCGATGAAGTTCAGAAACATTGACGGCACTTGGGTGCCGGTTGGTTCATCGAAACCTATAAAATTAAGCAAGTATATAAACCATTCATGTGTTCCCTCTTGCGAGACATATACATAGTCATAATCATTGTACTTTTCTGATTATAGCACCTAGAACATCTCTTATATGTAAAAGTCAAGTCGCTTCGTTGGTCGAGTGGCTAGCGTACACGTCAATTAGTTCACTACCAACATGAGCATTGGTGGTAGAGTGCTGTTTAGCAACTCGCCTGGGTAGGAATCCACCATTTTACCTATTCCTGCCACCACGACTTGCGTCAAGGTCTAACAGCACGACCACAGGACAGCGACGCACACATCACGCATAAAGACATCTATCGTGTCTAAAAGCCTCGGTTTTCTCTTACCAAGAGAAGAAACCCGTGTGTTTGTTCGCTGTCTTATCCTATAAATATATATTTAATACATTTCTTAGTTATATCCAGCCGGAGCCGTTACTTAAATGTATGATTGTCTCGGTCATATTTTAAATTAGTTAGTACCAAGACCTGACAAGCTTACCAGCCTCCAGCAGCAGCACTCTCCACTCGGGCACCTCCGACAAGCGCGCCGCTATCACCGACCCCGCTGAGCCGCCACCTACTACGATGAAGTCATACACCGAGTCCATGTGTCTCCGGTACTGTAATCAATTATTTATTTTACTTGGAAGATCAACAGCTTATACAAACACAATAATTTTAGAAATTACTGATAAATACATAAAGCCAATTAAAGGTCTCACGAATAGAGATTAATTACAAAAAAAATGCCTGTGAGGACACTCGAGAAACAAAAATTATTAACATATTAAACTCATCTTAACACTAAAATTTATACTACAGAGAAAAATTCTGCACTTAACTGGTGGTAAATAAATCAAGAACGTATTGTTTATTAAAAACATTACTTACTCGTCATAAAATAGAATTCAATGGATAATATTATGTATTGGCATTAGTACTGCTCGTGTCCAGCGGTTTTCAATTACTTTTTTGGCTTAGGACAAGAAAGCATGATCAAGAAAGAGCCAGTGAAACATTTTTACTAAAAAATAGTAGTAGTTACTTTTAGTAAAAGCTTCTCCAGTGAGATACTGATACACACATTTTTTTTACAATTAAAAGCTTAGCACAATGATCCGCAACTCACCAAATGGTAAGTGGTGCTAGGGTCAAATGTAATATACTAAGCCAGAAGAAGCCTTTGCTTTAAATGCAGCTAAGTTGTATTTCTCCGGAAACACCGCAGCAGTTTGACTAGACAGTTCCAATCTTTGGCAGCATGAGGAATTAAAGACGAGGGTCAGTTCCGTAAACACATAATATGTTACGTCGCTTGTTTAGCTCGCGGATTAGATGAAATAAACAAATGAACACACTTTTCCATTCATGGATTTATGCATATTCTATATCAATATAATTTGAAAATATTTTATTAACACAAAAATCAATTTGTGATTGTGAGTTAAATAAATAAAAAGCGGACGACCTTATTTGAGCATCGTGTGACGTCATATTTTGTGACGCGTCACTGATTTAACATAGCCTTCAAAGTTCGATGGTGTAACAGCGAAAGTACTTTATTTTAAAAATTACGTTTTTATCAAAAAACTAGTTGTCTCAGAGAACTTCGTACCGCATGCACTTTGGAAATAAAAACCTATGCTCAGACCTAATAAAAATAAAGTTTCATCAAATTTGGTTTAGCCGTTTCTAAGCACGGCAACTCACACTGTTATACAAACTTTTTGTATATTAAGATAAAACAATGTATCTATATTCAAATAAGTCACTTAGTCATTGGGAACCACTGCCCCAGATGAATGATTTATTGCAAACCAAGGTTACGAATTATCAAAACGTAATCGTGTGGTTCTCATTCGGCTGGTGACGGTAAGCGATTGCAGCTCGTTCATGATCCAACGGTGATTTGCGGTCGAGTTTGAGCAATGTCGTGACAGATCACTATTAACATCGACCATCTAGATGCAGAAACCAAAATACCGTATCGTTGCAGAGCATGAGACGTATCGTTTACTCAATGATTTGTATCGTGCACCAATTTGTATGTTATAGGAACACAAAAAGTGGATGGCTCTTCTAATTGAAAACACGCAAAGCCTCGAGGCCTACATCGATCTAACCAATGGGGTGAGATCTATTTAGTTAATTAGCCAATGGTGGCGATTCCGCCGCACGCCAACTACTATTTAAATAATTTCAGTTAGTCAAATCATATACTCTTGAAATTTTTAATCTGTCACCTTTTATTGTCATAAGAGACTAAGAAATTTTAACCCCCATGATGGTCCGGGTCCCCTGTGCAGAATATGGTGTCTATAGGCCACGACTGTCTCTTACCATCAGGAGACTCGTGTGCTAGTTCGCTGCCTTATCCCATATAAAAAACCAGACAGCTCGTGATGAGCTCGATAGATGAGCAAAGATTAACTGGGACACTTCCAATATGACCAACCACTGGCTCTAGAGTTAAGTATATTCAACTCATATACCTACTTCAAATAACTCTCTAAATTACCTCAAGTACGTGGACGAATGAAGAGGCAGGAGTTATTTTCCTGGACCAAAACAATACAAGCTCGAGAAAATAATTTATACAAGCTTGTGTATAAATTAAGTATACTTAGATTTGTTAGCGGGCGAATCGAGTAGTGGGGAGTGTTAAAAACTTTGCACTCGATAGTCTGACAACCCGCAAGTAACATGGCTTGAAGATATGTATGTAACTATGTATGTATGTAGATGTTTTTCATTATGTGTGTATTATATGTATAAGAAATAAATAAATTAATAAATATCCCTGGACAAATAACACAGATTGATCTAACCCTAAAGTAAGCCAATTATATGCTGTTATATGTTTTGGGTGTTAGTCTACGATACTAATAAATATAAATACCTATATAGATGTAAGAATGAATTAAAAAATACCCAGACCTGAAAATACAGACACGTTATGTTCATTACAGAAATGCTTGTCACCATCGAGAATCGAACCCGAGTCTCGCGGATGGTTGGTGGCGTTAGGCGTATACACTAACCCCTCGACCAGACAGGCAATAAAGTATTATTTATTAATATACCTGTGTTCTTCCGCAAGGGTCTTCTAGATCGCACTGGCTTCGGAGGAAGACTTCCAGGAGCCCCATGAATAACATGAACGCTCCTCCACCACACGTGGCCGCCAACGTTGGCCCCGGTTGCGTCATGGGGCAATCGCAGGTAATCGCCATCTACAAGTAAACAGGTTCAAATCACGTTAGGTTAGGAAGTTTAGTTAGGAAGTTGTTAAAATAGAAAAAGCTACAGATCAGACCGCACGTTATAATTATATTCCCCACAAAGACAATAATTTAATAACAACCATAACAGACCGCCTCATCGGTCGAGGACTTAGCGTACACACCTAACTCCATTGACTAACCGCGTGGCTCTGGATCGATTCCCGATGGGGACAGGCATTTGTGTGATGAACATAGATGTCTGTCTATGTATCAATATCGTTGTCTAACACGCATAACACAAGCATTTAATTTGATTACTTGAATATTTATTTATTTAATAAATTATTAATATTTGCTCATCATAATGTGATAAGATTTTTTTTTTAATTTTTCTATGGGATAAGGCAGTTAATAAGCACGTGGGTCCCCTGATGGTA
>DVZL01006788.1:0-11135 GCA_018236625.1 Lasaia peninsularis | reverse complement strand
GGCAGCGGCGCACCTACAACATCTATGGTGTCTATAGGCCACGGTTGTCTCTTACCATCTGGAAACCCGTGTGCCTGTTCGCTGTCTTATCTCATAAAAAATCGTTTTGTAAATAAGCCATTATTTCCAGTAAAAGTAAAGAATAAAAAAATTGTCCTGGTTATCTTTAAAAGATAGACATGGCATATTATGATTTCACGTCAGACTTTTTTGTATAACTTTTTAAAGTGTAAAATCTGTAGTACATTATTTTGATTGCAGCGTCTGCAATGAAAGCGAAAAATGAGCCTATTTCTCTTACAATCGAAACCTCACAATTTATCAATGCTTCTATACTATATTATGCATGTATTATACATAAAACTCATTCTCTTAAATCACTCTATCTATTAAAAGAGATCGCATTAAAATCCATTGCGTAGTTTTAAAGATTTGTGCAATGCAGTGATAGTGAAAAATCTGATGGCCGCTATGAATTATGTCTTACTATTTTTTGCTTAAATACTCGTTAGGGCGCCGTGTAGCCCGAGGGCTCCGTATTATCTATACGGCTGACGTGGTGGTATTTCCGCCCATGTGTCAGAATAATTCTTGTTATTTGTCATATGTGTCAGAAATTAATTCTGAATGCAGTCAATAAGGGACAACGGATATATACTCTACATAACTTAATTAAAAAAAATAGTCGTGTTCCACTCTACAATGTAAATTGAGGTAGACTTTCATATCCAGGCCACAGGACAATTCCGCACTTAGAACATCTATGGTTTATATAGATTACGATTGCATCTTACCATCAGGAACAAATCCAATCGCGTTCAAGTATTTTTTAAATGTTTTTTTTTATTACTACAAAGTCGCTTCCCGCTGTCTCTCCCTATGTAGGCTTAGAACTTTAAAACGCAACGGATTTTGAGGCGGCTTTTTTATTAGATAGAGCAATTTAAAAGGAAGGTTAATATGTGTGTGACATACATACCCGAGCAAAGCTGGTATTTTATATGTCCTACTAATTTTATAAACGCAAAAGTTTGTAAGTATGTATGGATGGTATGGGTGTCTGTACTCTTTTATGAAAAAACTACTAGACTGATTTGGATGAAACCTTACATTAGCTTATACGTGATATAATAAATAAGCTCCTATTCAACTAACTACATTAAAAAGCGGGTATGTTTTTACGCAATGAGTTATAAGTTGGAAAAATACTGCTCTTTGAAAGCTATCTACATTTTAAAAATAATTCACTCGGGCGAAGCCGCGGGCGGAAATCTAGTTATAAAATATTTTATTAAACTAAAACTATTAATTACTAAACGAACCCACGAATGAAGCGATACTCAATCATAAGAACCCGGGCGGGTTGTTAGTTGATTACAAAAAAAACCCAAGTCATTTATCTTGAGAGGAAGCATATTTTTTCCGCCCGAGCTTTACGTAACAAATGACGTTGCGAATTTTATTTATGGTCCGGAAATTTTAATGTCACTTTAATTCAACATTCTTCGCATTTCTAAAATTTATTGCCAATTAACGGTTAAATGAAACACAAGAAAATTCGGGAAGGATTTTTATTTAACTTTAAACAAAATATTTTAATATAGGGAAACATTTTGGTATTCAAATAATAGATTCAGAGGAAACTGCTTCGATTGGCAGAAGATGAAATTTTAATATTTTTTTTTATAAAATAACCTCTGTGTGACAAGCCCATAATATTCCTCAAGGCAGAGTCCGTAACCATATCAAACACAACTCCAATTCAAGGCAACGTTGTGTTTCTCAAATAAACTGAAAAAATGAATAGAACAAGTTACCCTATCCGGAAACCTAACCTAAGACCTCGTGTGTCAAAAACATCAACTCCAAGACCACAGAGATGACAGCACACAAAGAGAAGTTAATGTTAAATAGCAATTATTTTAAATATTAAAAAATCCGCCAAGTGCGGGTCGGACTGCCGAACAAAGGGTTTCGAACCATTATTTATACAAAACGGCAAAAAAATCAAGTTAGTTCTATGGGAGCATCCTTTATATATTTATCTTATTTTGTTTTCAATATTTTTGTTATATCTCAAACAGATCTGTAAAAAAATCAACTGTCCTGCCCCCTTAGAACGTACACTATCGTCTCGACGCGATCGCGTCGTTTCGCGCGATTAGAAATGTCAAACTCAAAAAACCTAGTACAATTTTTTGATATCACTATTATCTATGAAAAGGCAAAAAATCACGTTTTTGTACGGAAACACTCTTTATATATTTATTTTATTCTATTTTTATAGCATTCTGTATTTTATATTCTATTATAGTGGCAACAGAAATACATCATCTGTGAAAACTTCAACTCTCTAGCTGTTACGGTTCATGAGATACAGCCTGGTGACAGACAGACAGATAGACGGACGGAGTCTTAGTAATAGGCTAGCGTTTTTTACCCTTTGAGTACGGAATCCTAAAAAGAATAATACTGCCTATTATTTGCTTAATATTGCACATATTTGGTTACTTTTTTATGATAATTGCAACACTGGCAAAGTCTAATAAAGGATGTAGGCTGTATAATAAAGCCTGCAGCCTTTATTAGAATATACAGCCTCATGTAAGTATTCTCCCTTTTAATATGAGGCCGCGAATATTTGATCTCGTACACATTAATAATACAGTTTAAATGGAACATTCAATATTGCGAATTCGGATCTTTTGTATTAAAGTGTCACAGTCGATTTCCTCTTGGATCGAAAGATGAATGAATCAATTTAGAAAGTGATTGAAAACCAAAGTTCAGAGTTTGACGTTTTGTCTATTAGTAAAATGAATATTTTAACTTAAAACATTTTAACCACCTCGTTGGCACCGTAGTATACATGTCTAAGGCCACCTATCAACTACGAAGCTCAGGTTCGACACCCGAGTGGGGCAGGTATGTGCAACGTACCGTATTTTAATACCAAAAAGGTTACAAAGTAAGTCTACTTTAAAGGACATATTGTCGAGGACTTTTTAAGCACTTTCAAAGAGGAACAATTTCGTAATACATTATTTTTGTGTATTTTTTACCGTTTACGCATTAAAAGCTTTCAAAAAAAATTTTTTCTCGTTTTTGCAAAACTTTTGTTGCTGTTTCACTCCTATCAGTCCTGACGTGATTTTATACAGCCTATAGTCTTCCTCAGTGGATCTGCTAATTAATACATAATAATTTAAATATTAAATGGCTTATTTATTTTAATATTTAAACTAGAAGCTTTTGAGATTAGCGCATTTAAATACACAAAATCTTTGGCTTTATATATCAGCAGCGTGCATAGGATTATTGGTAGATTATTTGTAGGACACTGGGTATCTGGCGTAGTACAACAAGTAGTTACAAATTTTTTTTTATAGATTTTTTAACTTTTTTTAATTAGTTTCATAGATTATGTGATCATGATAGTGAAATTTTGGAGTTTAATTAGATATTTTAGAGCACATCCTGTCTCAAAGCGTAAACAGTGCTTATGTGCTTCTGTGAAGTGCACGCCCCTATTATATACTAGTATAGATTACCTTTTTCTATCTGTGCATCTGTTTACCTTTTTCTAACATAACAAAGTTATTTGAAAGCTTTAACCCATAAAAAATTGGGTACATAAGAGTGTTCCACCAAGATGAGCATATTTTTATTTCAAAGTTGTAGTATCAAGTAAACAAGTAACATATTTTTACAAATAAATAAAATTGGAATATCTGTATGTAATGTTAAAATAACCGCTTTTTAATAAATGCGTATGTATAGGTAACATATACCAAAACAGTATTTTTTAGATATTTGTCTATCTGTCTGTTTGTACCCGCTAATCTCTGTAACGTCTGGACCTATTTTGACGGGACTTTCACTGGCAAACAGTTAATTTAATAAGGAACATCTTAGGCTACTTTTATTTAAGAAATGTATAAAATAAGACAATTAAATAGAAACTCGGACGAAGTCGCGGGCACAGCTAGAATCTCATTAATTTTTCATAAACTCTCGGGTTCAAGGGTTAAATAAGACCTGATGTTAAAATATTATTTATTACATCTGCACCCTAGTGTTTTTGTAAGTTACTAAACTTTCCTAAAAAAACACTCTGAAAATATTCAAATAAGCCTGTCCTGTTCTAGGTTATAGATAATCCGTATACCAATATTCGCCACAGATGGTCTAGGTGGTCTTGAGGCAAAATTGAATAACAAAATATATCTAAACATTTTTAGGGTTCCATACGCAAAGAGTAAAATGGGTCCCTGTTACTAAGACTTCGATGCTTGTCTATCTATCGGTGTAGCTTGTATCTTATGAACCGTGATAGGAACACAGTTTAAATTTTCACATATATGTTGTTGCAAAGTTATTGTTACAAAATACTCATTAAAAATGTATTACATTATATATATTTAATTATTAATATATAATAATAAGAATAACGATTAGGTAATTATTAATTAAAATTTACATTCCTCGCTTATTAAGCTTAATGTGTCGAAATTGAGTTTGATGAGGAAAATCTTTAAAATATCCTTGGGATATTAATCTGCCTAACTTATTGTGACACTAAGAGTCAAGGTAAGGATATAAATAAAAAGGTATTTTGTAATAGTAAACAAATTATAATTAACTATATCAAATGCTTTGTTGGCCGCGGAGTCATGGTCGGTCGGTGCCCCACTTGGCGGTCGGCACAAGTCACAACAGATGCCTTTTACACGGCAAATGCGGTTTACGTAATGCTAAAATAATTACTTGTTTTATTTATACTGTAAATGATTTTGTGGAAAATTCTAGATGTAATAACCTCAAATTTCTAGTCGCAATAACTTTAGTGCTTACTATTGTTATTTTCCAATTTTAAAGTAAGATAAATACATATTGAAAGAGACAGAAGTTATTTTTTTATTCCGTTAGTACCGACCGGCCTTGGCTACGTACGGGTATAATATACATGATATATGCATAAAAACCTTCCTCTTGAATCACTATATCTATTAAATAAAACCGCATCAAAATCCTTTGTATAGTTTTAAAGATTTAAGCATACATAGGGAAATAGAGACAAGGAAAGCGACTTTGTTTTATACTATGTAGTGATCTGTACGGGTTTATATCACCTTATATAGTTGGTATACTTTGGGACTAACAAGGTGGTTCGATTCTCGGGTAGGGCAACTTGTTCTATGAGTTTCTTCATCTTATCCGAAAACCATAACGTTGCCTGGGATTGGAGTCATCTGTCACATCCTGGGTTCTTATAACGTCGGCTAACTTTGGGTGCAAAACTATATACCTCTACCTACCCCTTCTTAGGTATGAGCGTGATAATATATTTTTTTTATTTTCAAACGGGTTTTGCTCGGTACTTGAATAATAAAACCCAGCCGCAGTCGAGGTTGACTTCTAGGTTTTAATACATTGATTACGCTTTTAATGCCCTTTTCTATTTTGAAACAGTTTGCGATAAACTCAATATAACTATACATTATAAATGAGAAGGGTTAAATGTCAATAATAAATGAAACTGAATTTCCCAGAAGAAAACCCTCAACCGCAAATAAATTGGTTTAGAATTGAAACTTTAAATCGTTAACTCTACTAATATTAGAATTATAGGCGTGTATACGTTTGTATGTGCGTTTTGTTTACTCCCCAGAACAGCAGGATTGATTTTAATGTATTTTACAATATAAATAAATTCGGTATTAGAAAACTTTTTGTCGCAAAAAGCGGAAAAAAGCGTATGCGAAAAAATGTGGTCCCACTTTTTTTAACATTATAAAAGCAGCCTTTAAGCGAGAAAAATGCGGAACAGATTTTCACAAAATTTTACGGTAAATCTTTTACAATAAAATATCACATACCTATGTTATTTTTTACCTACCACACTTCGCGGAATCAAAGTAGTGGACGGAAGGAAACTCGAAATTACAGGACCGATTTGAAGAATTATTTCTCTAACCCTCGGGCGGAAAATGGTTACATTTCTCCGGCTGCGCTGAAATCAATTACAGAAAAATATACCTACCCAGGGCAGTAAAAAAAGAAAGCTTTAGATCACGTATCGTCGATAACCGACAATTCCTGTAAATCTTTATAAGCTACTGAAGCTCTCAAAACTGGAACTTATTTCACTACATATTAATCCTCGTCGGTCTAGTGGTAGTCTGAATTCGAACCCTGCCATGTACCAGTGAGTTTTTCTAATTTAAGTAAATTTTTTGAGTGCTCTTACGGTGACGGAAAATATTGTGAGGAAACCCGGGATTTGTGTCCGATATGGCGACGGACTTGCCAATTGTTACATAATAGGATCTAATATTGTCGGCTAATGGTGGGTGCATATGTACCTGCCTACCCTTTCGGTGATATGGACGTGACGATATCCTAATATTTTTAAACAAATTACTGACTTAAATAAGAAATGCAGTTAATATTTTGTTTAATAAATTGATATTTTTTTTTTCCAAAAAACCTGACACTAATAGAACTAAATATTTTAAGGTCGTTAAAATAAAGTACTCTATTATAAACGATGTTGCCAGTTCTACTTGTAATAGCAGAACAATTGTAATAATTTATTTCGCCAATTAGCTTAAAAAAGCATTTTAGCAAGTGAGAATAATAGCCGTCGAGTCAAAGAGTGCAGCTGCTGTAGTCTTAATAAATAACTTAAGGAAGCTCAGACTTTTCTTAACAGAACAAATAAATTTTCATTTTAAGCTAAATGTATAGTGTGTTGTAGGTCATGTTTTTAGACATAATATATCGACGGCGGAAAGCGAACACGTAGTAGTCAACAATTTTTCAAAAAAACTTTTATTTCATAGTTAGATTTAAAAAAAAGTACATCGATTGATCTGGGTCGTGTATTGCTACGACAAATAACAAAGAAAATATATTTAAAAAAATGACGTGTACTTTAAAAGTCGGCAAACAAAAAATGCTGTTATTTACAGGAAAAACAGTCTTTTTTTCTATAATGTTGACAACGTCTTTTGTTTTGGCAGTGGTTGCTACTCATTTGCAGACTACAGCGTTTTTGCTGCTTGCGATTTTACAATTAATACAATTTGAGGTATCCACGAACGAAAGATAGGATTTATTTTATAAATGCAACTACAACCTTCTGTGAGCGACTCTGGTCTTGGCTTAGATCATTTGGACTTGGCTATGTTATTTGTACAACGTTTTTGCTTTCTCTAAAAAAGATTCACACTGTCTCATACAATCTGTTAGTCCAATCACAACTTTTTTGCTGCCCATAAAAAATATTCAAAATGTCGTAGTCAACAAAATCTTTGACTGTATTGTTTTAGAACTGTTTTAGAGGTTCAAGAATATTCCGCTAAAAATAACAAGACTTGTGTCAAAATTTCGTACGTGTAGGTCTATAATTTTTTTCTAAAAGTGAAAAAGTTTTTTGGCTCTGGTGAACATTTTGGTTTTTGTCGACTACTACGTGTTCGCTTTCTGCCGTCGACATCATTATTATTTAACAATAAACATGTGACACGACTTATGATCCGACTACGATCCTATACGTACCTATTATAAAATCACGATTTTTATTACGGTTCCGAAAACAAAGGTTAAAAAACTGAAAACTATTCAATCTTATATATTGTCAAATGTCTGCCAATTAACCAAGCCACAAGAAAACAATCTGAATTTTAATGTTTGTTTCCAATGGTATGACTATGAGTCTCACTAAATGTTGTGTCATCATAAACAAGAGGCCATTCGCAACGGGCAATCAAGTGAATGGGCGCTGCCGCTGCGGACGGCTCCACGATGACTGGAAACAATTTCAGTGTTAAACAGAAGCTACACTATGGCCACCCGTGTCGACCGATTGATCCAATAGACACAAGAGGTGACGAGGCAAGTTCCCGGACCGACCGACCGACCGACCGACCGACCGACCGACCGACCGACCGACCCTCTATTCTGGTTACTCCGATAAAATTATTTTTAAACGGTACCCAAGATTAAATTATATTTAACTTACCTTTTACTTATTTAATTACGCAGGTTGCCGAGAAACAAACAAAAAACCCAACCAAGGGCGAGTCGGACTCGCGCAAGAAGGGTTCCGTAGCATTTATACCAATAAATAAAATTGGAGTGTCTGTTTGTTATTTTAAAATAACCACTTTTTATAAAATAGTGTTTTTTAGAATTTTTGTGTGTCTATCTGATTGTACTCGCTAATATCTGAAACAGCTGGACCGTTTTTAAAGGGATTTTCACTGGCAGACAGCTTATGTAATAAGAAGTAGCTTAGGCTACTTTTATTTTTGAAAATTTATTTTAGAAATTTATAAAATAATGAAAGTCGCGGGCACAGCAGGGTTATCTATCTACATTCAGGCGGACCGCGAGGCTCGTTCTTCGATTCATAATTTCCAGATGTAAAACCACTAAATCTATAATGCACCGTGTTTGTGAAACAGTGTTGGTCCATGTCGTTAATTTATTCGTGTTTGCTCCGCAGTATTCACGTACCAAGAAACTCATATTATTCAAACATTGTACAGATTATCAGTTTATCAAAATACTACATAACATCGAATGTTACAATACAAAGTACTAAAATATGATAACATCAGAAACTATCACAAATTCACAAAAACATAACGCTATCTAAAAACAAATTTTGATTTCGAGATTTCGAGATGGCTTTCGCACAATATTAATTTGAATTTCGAATTATGCGCCAACACAGAGACAATTAAAATATTTTTTATAAAATATCCCAATTTGGAAATATATTTTGATTTGATTTGAAAGAACAACTAAAACTTGGAGTTTTTGGAAACATAGAAGCTTGTTTTTTTTGTATAAATTTGCCGTGAAATAACAAAATCCGCTTCCTGTTACATTTATTACAGTGTCTCACGATGAGACTGCAGTATTGTTGAATGAATAAGTTTTTTATGAAAAGTATTCTGTAAGCTGAATACAAATAACGTTTATAACCAATGGTTGAATCGATTTAGGCCTCCAAGTATTTTAGATGTTTTAGCCCCGAATATAAGCAAAAAATAATGTAAAATAATATCGTCACGTGCATATCATAAAAGGTACCTACTACTACTAATAATTCATTGTTTTTCATTCGGTTTCTATATCAGTTGATATCGAGATTGACTACCTAATCTAGGATACTTGACAAGGACGCCAGTTTAGACGCAAACTGATTGCCATTTAACCCCGGAAACCCAGAAGGGAAACAAGGCCCAGAGTAGAGTAGGTCGTAGGCCTAGAGTAGGTCGAATTTAATTAAACGAATCCGTCATTTTTCACAATGTGTTTCTTCATCATAAGAGCACTCAGAATATATACTATTTTATAGAAGTTAGAAGAGATTATTGATACATATGGTGGGGATCAACCTGAATTACTGGATAGGAATTCCGAAGTGCTAACTACTATCCCATCTAGGTCCCAAAAACAAAAACAATGTGAATTATCATTGCTTTATATAGGTGTAGGTACCTACTGTGTGAGCTGTTCTGACGGAATTTATTTGACGGAAAATCTTGGTAGCTATGTATATTTGTTTTAACTGAGTGCTCTTACGCTGATGGGAAACATCGTGAGAAAACCCATATTCGAATTTCGAATTCGACCTATTCTAGAATTTGACCTGATTTCCCTTCTAGGATTCAGAGGTCAGATGGTGTTCACTCTACGTAAAATCTAGCATTCTTGTCAAATCCCTAGAGGATTTTAGTTAACCAGTCGATATTATCTGATATATAAACGGGATAAGGTCAAATAGAAGAAGAAGACGAATAGATCAATTTAGTATCTCCTAATGGTCAAATATTCGGTGTACCAGTATAAACAAGAATAACAAATTTATCTTAGAAAATAGTTTTAAAATGACTGTTTCAAGAAAACAAAGATATCGTTCACAAAATAGAACAAAAACTAGTTATTACAATGGTTTGACTGACGATAAACATTCTGTATTATTACGAGTCTCAAAGTCACTGGAAAATTACTTCAATTCATTATTATCGCTATACTGTATTATATTATTAATTTTATTATATTAGTAGGTATTTAGTGACTAAGCTAAAATTATCACATCTGCGATCGAGCACAGTCGGTGTCCGACTTTGAAGAACAAGGTCCCCTGGTCTATGAGTTTTTTAATTTGTCGGAAAAACATTACATTACCGATGTGTGCCCGACATGACGACGGACTTGCCACGCGTCACATCAAGCCACCTAATATCGTCGGCTGATCGTGGGTGCATAAGTATGTACCTCAGCGTACCCCTTTGGGGTAATCATCTGAAAAAAAAAACTTTTACTTTTTTTTTAATGCATCCGTTTTTCCACCACCTCCACTTTGTCCACCACCCACCACCACCACTTTGTTTTTTTTATTTTTCTCCTCACTCGTTGCGTTTGTTTTTTTAGTTTGGAACTGGGAAGGGGTTAAATGATAAAATACATATTCCTCTTTAAATTTGGTTATTAAAGTTTCTATGTTATTTCATAAAAAATAATATCATGCTAAAAAGCTCTAAAAATTATTATTCAGGATATTTTGTTTGTACGGATCCATAGCTGACACAATATTACATATCTTACATTATATTACGCGGAATTACAAAATAACTTACGAGTAAAACAAATTACAGTCATTCGTAATCAAACATTTATTCTGAAGGTTATTCCCAGGCGTGTTAGTCCTCTAAATACTTTGAGATATTGTAATATACATTACTAGCTGACCCGGCGAACTTCGTACCGCCTAACAGTTAATATATGTCGTGTTACCTTGTAGCTTAAGTAAGTTAGGATTTGATTGGATGTAATTCAATGATACAAAATACAAAATTAAAATTATGAAAAAAACCCACGACGGTTAAAATGTCGTTGAAAAAAGGCATACATACATACTTAATTAAAAAAACCCCGACTCTTAGAATTTGTTTGACCCTATGAACTTCATGAAAAACTAAACAAAATATAAATTTTGGAGTTTTATGGTACTGTCATTGATTTAGAGATATTTCATTACTATACTTATTTATATTTATATTAAAGTTATAAATGGTGATAGCAGCCCCGAAGATTTTGGTTTTAGTTTTTTATGA
>DVZL01006787.1:0-11135 GCA_018236625.1 Lasaia peninsularis | reverse complement strand
AACCCGTATATATTTTTATTTCGATTGAATATGGTCAGTTCATTATTGTCACGCAGTAAAAATATTTTCTTGGTAAAGGAAGTTTGTTTACAAAAATTATACCTTCTCGTGACGGGAAGTATAGTCATTTATCAACCTTTATGTCATTTTAATTATTTTTTACTTTATCTTTCGTACGAGCGGAAAAAATCTTTTAATTTCATTTAAGACCCATCATCTAGTATTCAAAAGGAACTGTACTATGAATATTCGACGGTTCATCATTTTTGTTTCAGGGCTATTTTAATAGTCAGTAATAAAGCTCTTGTGTGAACAAGAACTTAAGTTTAAAAACATTTTTTTGCTAAATAATAAAAAATTTAATGTGCTTGTGCAATACATTTGACTACAATTCAATCATCTGTATTTTATAAAGGTGCGTCCACATTTGGAGATGACATTTGCAAACGTACTTGCGCACATAAATACTGTGTACGTGTTGAAGACGAAGCCAGAGGAAATGACTGTTACTGACCCGCATGAAGATATCGCGTCTCTACGTCTTAAGGTGGGAATAAGAATAATTAGTAACAATAAGTTTATTATCATTTTACTAAATAGTTAGGTTATTATAATTACTTTATATACAACAGATAATAGTTAAATTTAGTGTACATATGCTTATCTTTTCCATATAAAAATAGTAAAAACAGGATCCTATTATTAAGACTCCGCTGTCCATCTCTCTGTCACCAGGTAGGTATGTATCTCATAAAATGTTTACACTCATATATTTTCGCTGCCGCTATAACTGCAAATATTGTACTTTAGTATATTATGTATATAAAGTATGTAGTTGACAGTTCACTAAACAAGTAACTCAAATCGGGTTCTACACCAGTTTTTAAAAAAAAGTAAAATTTTATGGATCGCATTAGTTTAAAAAAAAGTACCGGAATACAAATCTGAAGCGCGAACCAGTAGGCCACAGAGGCTATTTGTTTGTCTTGCAAACTACCTACTAGAAAAGTGGTTGGATTATATAATTAAAACAAAATTTAGATTAACACGAAGTGTTATTAATCAAACAGTATCATATTTAGTAACAAAAAAAGCAGCGCCCCGGTACCTGCTTCGCTACGTATAAAATGAAAAAAAAATGGAACAACCAATTAATTTATTCAAACAAAAATATAAAATGAAATATTAACAAACTGAGAAAAATACATGCACATAGATAAACAAAGTACATTTGAACAAAAAATGTAAACGAAAGCAATAATTTGCTTTCATCGAAGCACGCCCAAAATCAAATGACCGCATGAGTGACATAACAGTATGCTCTTACTGTGAACACTGAAAAAGGTTCAATTTGACTGCAAAATCTCCATTTCCTCCATTTATTCTATTCATTTGATACAAAAATATGTTAAATGAAGAACCGCTCTACTTTTTTTGTTTTGTTTGATTTTGTGCAAACTTTACATAAACCATCTACTAAATAGTACGAATAAAGCCTAGACATTTGGTTTGGATAGATGAGTCCGTTCTTGATTAAAAAAAAATAACTGCTATTATTTTTTATTCTAGGGCCAAATGTTGTACATACCAGAGACAGATGTGGTTGTCTTTCAATGTTATCCTAGCGTAACTAACCTGGATGACTTAACACGGTAACTGTTTTACTTTTTTTATTGCATTCATCGTCATAACATTCAATTTTTTCTTCTTCTGGCTAACCAGTTCAATTATCACCGCGCTATCACGCTTTTGTATGGAATCAGCTGGCACACAAGCAGATACATTTGCAAAAGAAGATTTTACTGCTGCTGAGATAATGGGTTCTAAACTGTTTGCATCTTTTAAATATCGCCCAATGCCTTAAGGGTTTTAGAAGTTTTGCATCTCTCTCAACTTTTTTCAAACCCATACAAACAAAACATTAGCAATCTATCATAAGAACCCATCACATTTCTTTTTTCTAATTTTTCTCAGTTATAAATTGAGTTAATTAATAATTAATAAATTTTGAATGTATATTAATCATTAGTTTACATATTATAAAATTATGAGGCCTCGTTTATTAAGGGTTCAAACGACCCTTTGTATCTGACGCCCACCCACGGCCTATATTAACGCTTAAGGAAAACCGAATAATGATTTTTTAATTCCATCTGATAAAGTACAAAATATAAGTGACGATTTCGTAGACTGTGTTTTATCAAAGGAATATGATCATATTAAGAATAGACGTATAAATTTTTTTCCAATCCACATTTGTAATGTTTGCAGACGAGGTCTATGCATATCCGATATACCTTTGCACGATGCAACACGAGATCTCGTATTGATGTCTGAACAATTTGAAGCCGATTACAAATTGACGCAAAGCTTGGAGGTTCTCACAGACAAGCTGCAGCAGACCTTCCGGGAGCTGGAGGCGGAGAAACAAAAAACTGACAGGTACACTTATATAAACCATTTAACTTCATACAAAGCCCCCTTTACATGTACCGAAAACGTATAAATTATTTATTGTTTTAAATAATGTAAATTTTTTTGTAAAAAGCAATAATGTAGGTATATTTAACACTATTACTGTGACATTATTATCGTTATAAAATTTTACGACGAAGCGATCTTAGTGTTTGCCTTTTCATATCCTACTTTAAAGAGTAGTTAGCTATAAATTTACCCAATAATAGTTCCATGGGAACTTCCGTCACATGAAACTTGTACCTACTGAATCGTTAAAGCTTATAAGATAAAGTAGCCGATAAACTACACAAAAGAGTGAAACGATGATTCGTCGCCAAGCATTTGGAATCAATAGGCGATGCATAATTCTTGCTGTCAGATAATACACCTGCATGTTTGTCTTCCTGGTATAATACCTAAAGAAGAACCTTTTAGACTAGAGACCACGAATAAAACATCGTGGGTTGTCTTTCGAAAAAAAATCACTTCATTTTTTATGTTAGCAATTGTGATTTAGTGAGTATTATATCATTCTCCTTTTTCAGGCTCTTATACTCAGTGCTGCCAATCAGCGTGGCTACCGAGTTGCGCCACCGCAGACCAGTACCAGCCCGTCGCTATGATCCCGTGACCCTCCTCTTCAGCGGCATCGTCGGATTCGCCAACTACTGCGCCAGGAATATCGACCACAAAGGCGCTATGAAGATCGTTAAAATGCTCAACGATTTGTACACTGCGTTTGATGTTTTGACTGATCCGAAAAGGAACCCAGATGTTTATAAGGTAATTTTGATATCTAACAAATTTTTGTTTTTTAGGGTTCCGTACTTGAAGAGTAAAAACGGAACTGTATTACTAAGACTCCGCTGTCCGTCACCACGCTGCCTGATAGGCTGTGACTGCTAAAAAGCTCAAATTTTTACAGATAATGTTACTTGTTGCTCCAATTTAAAACTCTTTAAAAAATCACGTTTGGCCTTTGCCAAGTGTGGCCTTGTTCGTACACACTTGACCGTTTTTTTTTATTATAGTCGTGTTTGCGAATTCATCATTCTCCTTTTCGTCATGTTGCTAATTGATACCCAACAGGGTTACTTGCGCAAGAGGCTCTTAATTTCCAACCCTTGGGATGAACGCACCTCAAGCTTCTGTTCATCTATCAAATGGATCTGCGAATGGTCAAAGTAACTAGCAATCAGAGGAACGTAGTTCAGTCATATACTAGTTTAAAGGTTAAGATAATTATAAAGGTATAATAAAGGTTAGGATTTGCATATAAGGCCTAACACTCCGACCATAGCCATTAACCACACAGACGCAGCCGATGCACCTATACATCTATGTTGTCTATAAGCTACGGTTATCTCCTATCATCAAGATAATCTTGCACTACTTGTTCGCTGAATTATCTCATAAAAAAAGATAAATAAATCAGTAAAAAGACGTGTGGTGAAATCGTCTGAGTAACACTAAATACAAAAGTAATCTACCATTTTTTTTTGATCAGGTGGAGACTGTTGGCGACAAATACATGGCAGTTTCTGGTTTACCAGAATACAAGGTGGCTCACGCAAAACATATCTCCCTACTCGCACTTGAGATGATGGATCTGTCGAAGACTGTTACCGTTGATGATGAACCTGTGGTAAGTTATTTGCTATTGTTTAGGACTCTGTACCCAAAGGGAAAAATACGGAATCCTTTTTCTAAGATTCTGCTGTCGTATCTATCTGTCTGTGACAGGTGAAATATAACAACAAATATTAAAAATAGAATAAAATAAATTTATAAACGATGCTCCCATACAACAAACATGATTATATTGTTTTTATATATTATCGTGATAGTTAGGCCGTTGAAACTTTCACAGATGATGTATTCTTGTTACCGCTATAGCAAAAAATACTAAAAACAGAATAAAATAAATATATAAAAGATGATAATGGTACGGAACCCGTCGTGAGCGTGTCCCACTCGTACTGAGTGGATTTATTGTTTTTCGAATTCACCGTAATGTATTACTAAATTATTCTAAATTATCAAAGCTTTAACCTCACTCGGTGAATTTCAAAATTATTCATTTAATAAGAAATAAATTTCACTACCTATATAAAACTATAGGTACTATAACTATATAAAAGTAGCTTAAGCCATTCATTAGCTGTCGGTCAGTGAAAGTTACGTCAAAATCAGTCCAGTCATTTCAGAGATTAGCGGTTAGAAACAGTCAGACAGAGAAAAAATCTAAAAAATATTATTTTGGTAGGTATATGTATACCTTGTAAGCATGTTATATGTGCATTTATTAAAAGCGGTTATTTTAATATTACATAGAGACACTCAAATTTTATCTATTTGCAATACTAGTTTTTAAACTAACGCGTTCCATAACTAATATTAAATTTTATATAGATAATTAATTATAAGGAAATTTGCAATAGATTAATGATAAACTAGCAAAAGCTATCTTCGAAACGAGATGTTTTTGCCCGTTTTTTGTCGATGTTCAAACATAATTTTGCTTGGTCGTCTTTATTTGCACCAAACCAGTTCGAAGCAAATCTGGTATTACCGGACAAATTTCATGATAAAGATGACTTCATCGCAACGGCACCACGCTACGGCTCTTTGTACCTTGCTAAAATTTTGTTTTATACTAAATTTGGTAAACGTCTGCCATATATCTCATCGCTGAATATAACAATAAACTTCAATAAAAAGTAATTTTAGAATTCTTATAATTGACTAAAGTCGATACAAGATTTTTATATAAAAAGACCTATTTTGTAATAAGTAACGGTGTCTCATTTTTCTCCACAGAAATAGAACATTTTTGACATCTCCGTTTCTTATTATGAGGATATGATTCATAAATTACAAAAATAGTATCTTCACGCCTATTATCCCTGAAGCTGTAGGCAGAGGTGTGCTAATATATGTACGACTCATAAGACCAGTAGATAAACTAGAACACCCAGGATTAACCAAGGTGCTAGGGATCTAACAAAAAACGCAGCAGTTTCGGTTCTGTGATGAATTTAGTTTGCCTATATAATATGTAAAAATTTAAATACCTAACTTTTATGTAATTGACAATATTATAGGTACTTTGAAGGCTCATTTTGATCGTAATAGACGATGTTTTTTGTAATTACAAAATATTGTTTTGAAAAACATAGATAGATGCACATTCTATAATTTTTAGGGTATCACCATTGGAATACATTCTGGAGAAGTGGTGACTGGGGTAATAGGTCATAGGATGCCGAGATACTGCCTTTTCGGTAACACAGTGAACCTGACCAGTCGGTGCGAGACGACTGGCGTTCCTGGAACTATAAACGTTAGCGAGGACACTTACAGGTAATCATTTCTATTGCTCTGCGTTTATTTAAGTTTAAATGAAAATAGCTCGTAAGATATAAGCAAACAAGTATGTCTTTAATCTAGAAAGAACAAGGAAGTTTCTGTTTTCTGTTGTATGTGCCAAGTAGCTCTGAAAGACTTAAAGACTTATATCACCAAATTACGAACAGTTGGAGATCTTTGTTGCCTCATTAATCTATTGTTGTTGAGATGAAGACAGCTAGTGAAAAATAAGGGTTACTTGTAAAACTAAAATTATAACCTAATTAAATAATAATTTTGCCTTGTTAGCTTTGGTAAGTACGTCAAAATTGCTATTTTTGCTGAAATTATAATGTTACGCTAAAGTATTGTTGCCCACTTACTTAAAAGGTAAACTAAAATTAAACTCGTCAGAACATATCTGATGTTCATTTAATAGAATGAACGATAGCTGTAAATGTTGAGGTAACGCCTGAACCTGATAAGTGAATACAAAAGTGCTGGAGTTCCAGAAATAGAATCCTGGAATTATGTTTGAGGTTGAATATTTAATTTTGTTCTAAGCTTGGTAAGGTTAGGATGAGACTTGTTAACAAACTGAAAATAAAATATCACAAGTAAGCTACGATATTTTGATAGATAAGCATCTTAAAAAGCTGTCATAACGTTATATCAAACACTTAATGATTTATGGTGCTGGAATTCCATATTACTGACTTTCTTAGCCCAAGTATTTCGGTCGTTATTAAACTAGTTTTATAACCAATTTCTTCATTAATTTATTTATTAAAAGTTAATAACATTTCTGTTGGTCAGAAAATAAATTGATAATTTTCATCTTCGCTAACAAATTATTTGAAAATTTCGAATCGGCTTTATTAACATAATTGTTCGATATATTTATGATACATTTAAAAATGTAACCGATTACTTTTGTGTTGTGATATAATAAAAAATATTGAAATATAAAATTATTTAATCTTCCAATAGATCTAAGTACTTTTTCAAAGTAATTGGTATTGGCAATTTATGAATACCAAATGGCAGTTCAAAATTTTTCCACAACGTATCCCGTATTACACACCTGCACAAATGCTTTAATTCTACGGGTCTTAAGCCACATCTTGAACTTGGAATCAGATGATCTTCTAGGATTTCACTATATTTCTCCATAGCCACCTTTCTCTGATAATTATAATCATCCGGTAATTCCAAATGTTTGAACATCGCTTTATCAATTGTAACATTAATACTCGAGACAGCTCTTAAAATAAGTTTTAAGCAAGTAACTAGCTCGTATGGGTATTTTCTGTTGTACTCCTTTAGTCTGTCTAAAATTGACTCAATCGGATTTGATGATACATGATCAGGAAGAATTCTTGCTCCAAATCTTAAGAGTATCATAAGAACTTCTGAAGCGCCCATTTGTATTACTACTCTGACTGGCGATGCTCGGCCGCAGCTTTCTAATGGGACGTCAATAAAACGATAACTTTTATTTCCTTCATGGTATTCTAAACTTGCGTTTGTTGCGTGGTCTAAGAAATAAACTAGCGCGTGAACATTTTCTTCTTTATTGGTGAAGTCAGATTTCCATCCAGCTAGAAAATAAGGCGCTGATGTACCAAATATAGCTCCTGCAATAAATAAAAATTAAAAAAAATCTACTTTTATAGCAAGTAATCATAGATACAGAACTTATAGGTACTACAAAATCATTCCACAAGATAACATTTTCGATGTATTGATTTAGGCCCAGTATTTGGCACATGACAGTGCCCAATACTGGAATCGAATGTCATTTCGGAGTGTATATGGTCGTATAATTTGACGATAGACTTGCCACCTATGACAGCTATAGGCCATAGTTTTCTCTTATCAGTGAGAATCTTCGTGGTCCTACCCTATTAAAAAACACAAATTTATGTTTACATTTTTAATAACAAACAGTGATGTTTTATGTTTATAATACTTTAGTTTTTATTCTACTGCAGAATCTCAAAATTCTCTTACCCAGAAAAATTCTTTCAAATGTCCCTTCACACGCATACAGCTCGTCTAACAAAGCTGCCACAACTCCATTGTCTTGTAAACTCCAATCAAACGCTAATTTCACTGCAATGTAGAGCAAATTATGATACTTTCCCATTAGACACACGTCGCCATTGTCGGACTTACATTTGTTGTGATATCGAAGAGCCAAATTAACAAAAGTTTTACATGTGACATTATCAGATTTGTTTTGCCCTGAAATAAATATTTAAAATCGTTAAACTGTATCATCATTGTTATTATCATGATTATGAGTATTATAATTATCGCAAGAGATATCAGTAAATTTAGCATCATCTTCTCGCTTGCAAATCAGCACAATAAAGTTAGGTTATAAGGTTTATTTTAAGAAAACTTTATGACACTTTGATTTTATTTCTAATTCTTTTAAATGTATTATGGATTGGTCTAGTTTAATTTATAATTTTCTCTATTAAAACTAAACAAATCTTCATTTATTACTTTTTCAAGTTACAAACCATAATTCTGTTACTAGGTTCAATATGGTATCTCTACCTTTGTACTGTACAAATGAAATAGGATGTACGGTATGATATTGATGTTTTTCTACGGTTCGGTTTACACAAAATATTTTAATGATTGCAATATCAAACTGTGTAGCTTAGTTCATGAATTCAATTTTCCCTATTAGTTAAGAATATATTGAAGGATTGGTATTTTAACTCCTTGCAAACAGCATGCAAGCAGGATGTTAATAATATTAAATATTGACTAATACTAATAAAAATGTATTGTCATATAAAAAAATACAATAATTACTTAAAATACAAACTTGTTGACTAAAAATAGAAATTAGATTTAAGAAATTCATAAAGGTTAGTTTATTATTAGTCTTAATATAGGTACGTAACGAAAATGCAAAAACTAAATCTTTTTTTTTTGCCAAAATATTCTTTTGCATCAGGTGTTAATTCTTATGGTAACATATAGGTATCTATTTTAAAAACCAAAATATTTTGTCTTTCAAGAAGTATGTTAACTTGCACAGCCAAATAGCTAGCTAATAGATTCAATACATCAAATTGCATACCTTTCGCACATCCAGCTATGACCGTGTTAAAATACTCCACAAGCTCTCGTCTTTTGAGTCTTCCATTTAAACCATCTCTGTCAATATTAATGAAAACTTCATCAAAATAAAATTCCATAAACGAATCCATGTTATTTTTTTAACTCCTTTGCATATTTTTTAATTTATTTTTGTTTATAATCAAAAATAAAATTAAAATTTATTATTGCAAAATTTAGTCTTAGACTGTCAAAATTGACATTTTGATAAAATTTTAGTCTTTTTTTTTATAAAACTCGTGTTGTTAATACGATGTCTAGTTGACTAATAGGAAAAATCACTTCCCGTCGTACATTACCGGTACTTATAGGAAAACTTTAAAGTGCATTTTAATCTTCTTACTTCTAGCGGCGTTGTCGGGAAGCCTTATAAGTTTTGTCTATAAATATCAATTACTATTAGAGGAAGGTTCCTTGTTACATTTATTTTTTTTTGTAGACTGTGTAATTTATAGATCGGGTCACTCTTGAAGTAATAACACAGTATGAAAGAACAACCATAATAGTAGAGGAGCCCAAGATAAAATTTCAGGAGTGACTCGGGTACATCAGATTATGGTATATATACCTTATACCATCTTTAAATACCTACTTCCTATTTCTATATAGATAATTATGTGCCATAGGTAGGGTAGGATCAAGAAGCTGCATTTTATTTAGCTTGGGAACGTTCACTATTCCACTACAAAAAAAAACGTCACATGACTTTACTTTTCTTCACCATCTTATTGATATAACCCGAGAACTCCCCATGACGCTCGAAAGACTGCGCATTTAGCTTACTGGGCTCCCCTACAATAAGGCGTATACTCGTATCACAAAATCTTAAAACCTTGACTGCACAAATCATCCGTAAACTCTAGGGTTGACATTTTTTTTATTTTATCTATAATGTATATTTTAATAAGATTGAAAAACAAAATAGATTTCTTATTAGTATAAATAAATAAAATTGAAGTTACTTACAGACACTAGGGTATTAATTATGGTCAGTTGTCAACATATTCTCCGAGAGTATCCACGTTCAGATTCGGTGCTAAATTATACAATTTCAAAGTAAAGAAGATGGATAAAAAAGTACATAGTCTATTCCGGTTGCATAGCAATAATAACACAAAATGTAATTTTAGATTTTTCAAAAAGTATGTCATATCAAAACGTATGTAATTGATATTTACTACAAACAACTGAATACTATAACTCTATTTTCTACACCTAGCCCTTATATGTTTGGAGTTGCGTAAAAGACCTAAAATCCTGGCCTTAGGAAACACACCCATTCAAGTATATAAGTACGTTAATTTCATACTAATAAGAAATGTTCTAGTGCTATTTTCCTTCCAACGCCTAAAAATCAACTTACCCGTTTCAGTTATTTGATGCAAGAAGATAACTTCCACGAACAATTCGAACTGACCTACCGAGGACATGTATCGATGAAAGGAAAAGCTGAGCCAATGCAAACTTGGTTCTTGACCAGGAAGAAGACTTAAATAATCCAAAATCATATTGCTATCATATATTCAGCAATCATACATCTATTTAATGTGAACTTGCTGTGTAACTTTATTATATCTATTCAAAATGTAGACAAAATCTTTAATTGAAAGTAACTTGCTTACAATACAATATTCTTATAACAATTAGACAAAATCATTATCTTAGAATTGTAAGACTTCTAAAACTACTTATGATAAATAAAATAATTATGAAACTACACAATGTAACTGTAAATGTAAAATATACACAAAAACTTCGTTAAAAAGGACATTGTTTAGTAATTTACATTGAGATTTTATTGTTAAAAATCAAATCGACAAAAACTTGTATATAACTGTTTATTTATCACACTATATTGTACACTAGAAAGCCTAAATATGGCCTAATTATTCATTATAATTATTTCAAAACCAATATATTGATCTACTTGTTATATTCAAATTCCATTTATTTACTTATAGAAGTAGATACAATTTGAGATCTTAGGTATTATAGACTATTATGTTATATCTTTTCCTGTTCTATTGGCGGATAAATCTGAATTTAGAATACTTTTGTCGTTAATATATCAAAAGATAGGACTATATTAGAATTTGATTATAATCAATTATTAAAAAGTACCTTCACGCCTATTATCCCCGAAGAGGTAGGCAGAGATATGCTAGTATATCCACGACTCGTAAGTCCAG
>DVZL01006786.1:0-11136 GCA_018236625.1 Lasaia peninsularis | reverse complement strand
GAGACACTGAATGAAAATATAATTATTTTAAAATTTCTGTAACTCGTCCCATTGGGCCGAGTCGGTTGTGGGACGAGATTCTGAAGTAGCCGTTTTAATGACATACGGATATGTATTTATTCAGTTAATCAAATAAAAAATATTAAGTATATTTATTAGGTTATTGTATTGTGGGGTATTTACAGACATGTTATTATGGATAGAAGGACAAACTTCCATCAAATTTTTACACCATTTTGTAAAAACGGGACATATTTCCTCTCTGAATTGTCTATCTGGACAGTGTCGTTCAAAATTGGACATCTGGTATTCTGGTAACACCGTAATAACCTATAATATGTCCATTTTCGATGGTCAACAAAATTTATTGATGGTTGAGAAACACGCTGACCATAGACACATAACGGTTGTAATTGCCAAACTAAGGATGTTAAACCTCTTGTAAGTTTACTAGCTTTTCTTACCAACTCCCATAGCAGACGCCAGACAAGCAGTGTCGTTATTGCAGGGAGTAAAGATTAGTCGATGGCACCGCATCCACCACATAGTTTTCTGGAAATCTGGAAATGAGTGTAAAGCACGTACTAAACTGTAATTATATTTCTTTAAACACGTACAATAACATTTTCATTGAATGTTATCACGTTCTATCTTATTCAAAAATGTGTATCATATTACATTGAAATCAAATAGTCACATGTCGAAATCATTTATACATTATTACCTAACTAACTATAATTATATGAATGTGAATTATAACAGTGATTATAAGTGGATGTCCTCATGTTAACGCACATTATCAATGAATTTTTTGTTTTTGACATTTGTTTAGCTTATTTTTATTTAGTTATTAGATAAATCTAGAGAAAGATTTACCAGTTTAAGTGTTAGTGCCAAGCTAACTGAAAATATGGCGTAAATAAAAATATAATATTACAATGTTGCACCCCCTGTGTGACGTCACATAGTAAAAATGCAGTAGCGAAGTGCAGGGCCGGGGGCGAGCGCACGCGCATCCCATCACAACTCGCATCACCTCAATTTGTTTACCCCCGCGAGTAACGTAATCGCGCTACGTTGCCGCTCCGCTTTCGCCTCCTCTCACTTTCGCGATGCCCCGTCTCACTCCCACGGTACCGCCGTCTCGCTCTCGTCTAGCGGTGTTCGACTTTTTTGGCCGTGCAGTTTTTTCCGATCTCGGCTATGTCCGACGTGCTGATGATTGTTTACAGTCTTAGCAATTAAAACTTAATATTTTTCTTTTTATCAATTTCGAATTATTTATTTCCTATTTACAAATCTGAGTACGAATCAACGCGACAAACGATGCTGAACGCCAGTTGTAGCCTTGTAGGTCAGGTTTGCGTTTGGTATGCTTAAAATTCCTTAGTAGAACAATGACTTGTCTTCTACTACTTTAATAAAATCGGATATTTTTTTAATTTAGCGTGTGAACGTGCGATTATCATAATAATTTCTATAGAGGGCAAAGCCCTAGACCGCACTCAAAGACGGTAAGCACATTAAATCTGTGGGCAGCTGGCGATTTTTGTTATCACCACATTCCAACAGATGGCTGAGTGTAGGCATTACAAAGATGGTTAAGAAAGATTCATACAAGTCGTGATTATCAGCGATGAGGATTGATTTGGAAACCTAATGTGAACTTTCCAATAGATAGCAATCAAACAAATAGGTCGATTGCTGGTATGAGAGATCCTTGGCCTTGAGTGGATGTTAAGTAATATAAGTACTGCGACACTGAGGCCGAGGCCTAATGTGCAAGTCTACCCCACTACATTACCCTCCAGACCGAAACAAGACAATACCAAACGCTACCACAGATATCGTACCCTGCTGCCGACAGTGGTCTTGATAGCAACCATTTCATGAAATGTGATAGCTAGGCAGTCGAAATTTTCACACAAGATATTATATTTCTGTTGCCGGTGTAACAATAAATACCAAAAACATAATAAAATAGATAAATAAAAGGTACCACATGCAACAAACGTGACTTTTTTTGCCCTTTTTCTAGATGGTACTGAATCCTTCGAGAGCGAGTTAATTTAATAGATTTTTGCAGTCACGGGTAATGTGACGTCAAAAACACTTGCACTTGCAAAACAGGGGTAAACTTTGTAACATCTTGGAAGTTTCAAACCGAAGTTAGTGGATCTGTGGCGGGCGGCTCGTTTGGTATTTTCCAGAATCCATGGAGCTTTTCAGTGGCTTTAACGGGGCGTTATCACCCGGGTCGGTGAGTCCGTCCGTCGCTCGTTTCGCATTTTAATTTCAAATAACCGCAGATATTTACCGACAAACTCTCCTCTACTAGCTGAATGCATTGCCTGGGGGAATATTTTTGCGTAATAGACCCCGGTACTTCGTAAAGATACGGTTTTTGAATTTTCATTGTGAGTTTTCTAGTTTGATCTCGACTGATTTCTTTTTATGATTGTAAAATATTTTTCAAAGCAATCTTTTTCAATTTATGTTTGATTTTAGACACTCAAATTTTGTTTATTTATATATATATAGATGTAAGCTATGGAAAACTTTCAGAAAATCCATGTTTAAAATGGTTGGTTCTTACAAATGTCTTAAATGATTATAGCTCTTATCCATTCCCTAGAAATGAAATGAAAATTGTTTATTTGCGGAATATGTAAGTATTTAATTATAAGATATTCTACCAAAAAGTGGTGTGCAAATATTTTAAACAAGTGATTTGTTATTGCTTATTTAGTAATTATAACACAGTATTTGTTATACATATAGGTACTAGTATAGAGTTAAGGATCATTTCCAGTCTTTATGATATGGATCAATATATTTCGTTAAAAATCTTTCACAACATAGTGAGATTCGATTATTAGCACCATTGTTTCCACATAGCGGCGGGTTATTGTACTTTTGGCTGTTTGATAACCAATGTAATGCAATCTATAAATATTTGAAGATGGTAAACAACTATAGAAAGTGAATCAGCGTGCGCAAGCGCATCGGGTGTTAGAAAGCGGCCGGTCTTGAACATATACTGATACAAACGGCGCAGGCGCATTCTTTAACATGTACTTTGACGTCGTCTACGCAGGTCGTATGTAGTTCAAAGGATGGCTTATTTTATTGAAATAAATATCGTCACGCTCATATCTGCAAAAGGGTAGGCAAGGTTATATATGTACCCACAATTAGCCGACGATATTAGGACCCATGATGTGACAGGTCACAAGTCTGTCGCCACAAAGGACACAAATCCCGTGTTTCCGTACGTATTCCTTTACAGCAAGATTACTCGGAAAATTTACTTGAGTTAGCTTATTCTAATTGTGTTTGTAATCTATAGTACGTTTGCGTTACGAATGCAGTTCATCAAGGTAAAGTTGTATTATTAGGACGTACATATCTTCACGCCTGGTCTTTTTCGTAGTAGGCAGAGAGTGTAGAGTCCCAAGTGTCACGATTCTTTCATATTTTTGTAGCTTGTTCCACATTTTTGTTACATATTAAAGCTAATACCCACAACTCACCTGATGGTAAGTGACGCTGAAATCAAAGATCAAAGAAACCTAATCACCTTTAACTTAAAGACAGCTTAGTTGTGGTCAATTAGACTAGAGATTTTTTTTATTATTGGAGCTCGCTGTATGTAATGTGGTACAAAACGCAGGTTATTATCTCATGAAAGACTAACGCCTAGGTTGACATTTTACGACCAAATATCTCTCGTATTATCCGAGGGTGGTGTCGAGAGTCTCCCAAACTGGCGTGTTTGCAATAAGAGATCAATGAATGTGGAGGAAGCTAGTTTGTAGGGACCGTGACACTTGGCCCTCGATACTCTCTGCCTACCCTGCAAGGGACCTGACGTGAAGATAAGTATGTATGTATATGTATTATCGTGAAGCTTTAAATACTATAAATCGTTTACCTTATTCAAACTATTACGGATTTAGGCATTAACTGATTCCCGCGCTTTCGCCAATGTGACCGTTTTTAGTTTTATTGCCCAAGTGTAACCTCTTAATAGAGAAAGAAATATCAAAAGTCCTATTTAGAATTATTGACTAGCAAAACTCTCAATCTGAGTAATAACTTTTGTTCGTGTTTTATTTAGTCCTTAGTGGTGAAAATAGTAAGTAGTAACTTAAATTTCAGAACTGGAAAACCTAACTGACGGGCTATTTGCAATTATAAGTGATATGTGAAAAAGGACATGTGTTTTTAGGGTTCCGTATCCAAAGGGTAAAAAACGAAACCCTATTACTAAGACTCCGATGTCCGTCTAACTGTCTGTCACCAGGCTGTATCTCATGAACCGTGATAGCTAGACAGTTGAAATTTTCACGGATGGTGTATTTCTGTTACTGCTATGACAACACATACTAAATCAGAATAAAATAAATATATACATGGTGCTCCCATACGACACACGTAATTTTTGTCGTTTTTATAGATAATTGTCATAGCTAAACGTTTGAAAATTTTACAAATTATGTATTTCTTGTTCCGCTATACCAAGAAATACTTAAACAGAATAAAAAAAATATATAAAGGTTGCCCATTCAATAAACATGATTATTTGGCGTTTTTATAAATTGGCTGTGTATGTAACCCGTGCATTAGTCCGCCTCGCACTTGGCGGATTTTTTCGTATAAAATGTGAATATATAGAAGTTTCACTAAACAACGATGATACAAACTCGTTTATATTTGATATTCCAATATTAAAAAAAAGGTTGGCTATTTAAGAACATTTTAGGTTACTGAAGCTACATATTACATATATTGTAAGTAATTATTCCACGGAATCATCTAACCCCAATATTGTCTGGACCGTATTAGAACTCGTCCACACCGCATAAGGTCGTTGCGACCCCACGCGCGTCTGCCAGGTGCGTGGATGTGAAGCAGCCCTTTCCGCAGCAGATGGCGACGTTGCCGATACAAGTACATTGACCTTCGCTGTTGGATTATAATGTTCGAAATTTAAACTACTGTTTTATTATCTATAATAGTGCTATTAGGCTTTATGATTTGTTTGGTTTATTAATTTGTTTCCTATTATCTACACGTCCTGACGTTTGTTGATTTATGTTTGTGTGTTATTAGAGCTGGTAAAAATCTGGCAGATTGATTATGTTATTTCGCTATATATTTTTTTCTAACAGTCTCTTAAATACTATTCAAGAAAACATTAATACTGTTTAGTCATTGACGTACCAATGGTAGAGTTTAATTATTATAACTAGTGATTTGTAAATTGCGTGTAATTATTATTCGTATTAGATATATGGAAACCATATAAAATACTATGGCACTCTTGATTAATTACCTCACGTGAAATTGACAAGTCTGAGATTTATTTGATCCGGAGTATTAATAGGTTGATGACGTCAGACTGTTCTTAATGCGAACGTGGCATAATTAGAAAGCTTTTAGTATTAAATAGGTTCAATATTTGTACTGACCATGCAAATGGTTCGGGATCCCACAACTCCCAAGCCCCGATGCTTTTCATCCATAATGTGTTTCTCGAATTTTTATGTGACAATAAAACTAAGTGTTTCTCGTTTCCGCCGCATCCACGCGCCCCTTGTGCACCTGGACATCTGCCAAGTTCACTTTCGAAACAATCACCAGCTATTTGTGCAAATGCAGTGCCAATGATCCGTCAAATGTATTTTATGCTCGTTTAGCGAACGCTTAATGTGACACGGTGTTTAGCGTCGAGATATATCCCTTAGTATTTGCCCTTAGAGAAGTTGGGTGTTTAATCAATAAATGGGAATCCAAAATCTACTGGCTGGTGTTAGATCTGGAAATAGGGTCCCAGTTATCGTTCATCACTTTAAAACTGAGCCAAACTTGTTTAACTGTATTAATATTATAAATGTGAAAGTAACTCTGTCTGTCTGTATGTTACGCTTTCAAGCCTAAACCACTGAACCGATTTTGATGAAATTTTGTACAGAGATAGAGTAGATCTTGAGGAAGGACATATGCTACTTTTAACCGACTACATTAAAAAGAGGGTATGTTTTTACGCGATTAGTATTATTATTAGTAGTAGTCGGAAAAATATCTGATGTTTGAAAGTTGTTTGCGTTATTAAAATAATTCACGCGGGCGAAGCCGCCGGCAGAAAGCTAGCAAAAAATATATCTTAAAAAACTTTCACGCGTATTATTCCCGAAGGGGTAGGCAGAGGTGTGCTAGTATAATACCCGGGCAATGTAATGCTAATCAGAATAATCTGAAAAATGTTTAAGAAAAGGTGCCCGACTTAGGAATTGCACCTGGGACCATATGCCAGTATTCCTGAAAGGGTAGGCGGTGGTTCATATCCACCCACAATTAGCCGACGCTATAATATTCCATTATGTGACGGGTTTCCTTAGGATGTTTTCCTTCACCGTAAGAACTCTCTGAAAATGTACTTAAGTAATAAATCTCATTGATACATGGCGGGGTTCGAACCTGGACTACCGGAATGAAAATCTGAAGCGCGTATCACTAGTACTCTAAGGCCTAAGATATTATAGGGCTTATTAAACGACATAAACGGCGATACTGTCAACGTACGGGACTTCTTCAACTATACTCCTCTACATGTAACTAAGACTTGGACAAAAAGTCGATAGAAAGTGGTGTTACAATACGGAATTCCTACAATACCTTAGTGTAATATTTGTGTACTATTTTTGCCCGTGACTTCGTCCGCGTTATCCATACAAATAAATAAAATTTGAATGTCTGTATGTAATATTAAGATAACCGCTTTTTACGATATGCATTACGTATGTTTACAAGGTACTACTTACATATACCAAAACATTATTTTGTAGAATTTTTGTCTGTCTGTCTATTTGTACCCGCTAATCTCTGAAATGGCTGGACTGATTTTGACGGTACATTCAGTGGCAGACATCTGATTTTATAAGGCACGACTTAGGCTACATTTGTTTAAAAAATGTATAAAATAAAATAATTTTAAAAAAACTCGGACGAAGTTGTGGGCACAACTTGTAATGAAATAAAAGTGACCAAAGTTACATCTTATTAGATCAACCGTGTATCACCAAAATCAATCGGGCCTTTTCAGAAATTAGCTGGAACAAACATATAGACAACAATTTAAAAGTCTCAACAGTCAATTTATTAGACGACATACTACAATAAATACTACATATTCGATTTATAGCACGCCAAGAACCAAGATCGTCTCTGCCTACATCTTCGTGAATGTGGGCGTGTAGATATTTATTTATTTTATTATTTTTCAGTATACTTGTCAGAACAATTTTCCTTCGACGACTGAGTTGCTAATCACGAAAGGGAACGCCAATTATCAGATGAGACACGCGCCCACGGGGAAAGTTCCTCTGCATGAAGCTGCGCAGAGGGGTCACATCGAGTGTATAAAGGTATATTTTTTGTTTATACCTATTTTCATTTTACTATGTTTTTTTGAACGACTTCATAATGTCCATTATCAATCAGTCTGTATGTTTTCTTGTTTATTGTCGATGAGATATTGAAAACCAGTGTTGAGGTACGTCGTCTTTAATAATACTGAAATATTCGCCATAATATAATAATAGTAATTTACTTCAGATATTTCCAATCAAAAAAGCAATGTAATAGCTTTATTAAAATCGCGGATTATGTGTTATAGTTATATTTGTTATTTTTTCATTATCACTGTGTTACTGTTGTTAATTTTGTTAATTGTTGCCTTAATGTTGTCGTTTTTGTTATTTGTTATTGTGTATATATGTATAATGAAAGTGATGAATAATAATAATATCATTGTTATTTCTATTTCTATTACGAATTACTATTACGGATGCTTGCAGCAATTCCTTTACTAATAATAATTTATTAAATATATAAAAAATAAATACTTTTTTTCTTGAACCCAAACGTTTGCAACTCCTGAACGTTTGCTTACATAATTTATAGCTTCTCGTGACGGTGAGTATAGAAGGATTTTTCTCTTTTTTTTAGGTCTTACTAAAACTAAAAGCCCCTGCACATCCTCGGACTTTGGCTCAAGAAACGCCGGCCCAATTGGCCAAGAACTATGGTCATACAGAATGCTATCAGTTGCTCAGTAAGTAAATAAAATGATCTGAATAATTTTATTATATGTATTACCTATTTCTTTTACGGCGCTTGAATTGAAAGTCTAGTAGTGGCCTGGTGGTGCGCGCTTTGTACTTACATTTTGGTAGTACACCAATGAGTTTTTCTTAAGTACGTTTGAGTCCTGTTTAAGTCGAGATTTATGCGCCCAATGGGGACGCACTTGCCATTGACGGCTAATCGTGGGTACATACGTACCTCTGCCTACTCTTTCGCGGATATTGGCGTGACGGTTTTTTTATGATTAAAGACATTTCTAAACTCCATTCTGGTTTTGCTCAACAGAGAACTACAAACCAGAACCACCGAACACATCAAGAAGCCAATGGTACCACGGGACATTAAACCGCGACGAGGCGGTGACCACACTTCAGGACTATTGCAAACACAACAACCTCAATGACAAGTCGTCGGATGGCGTGTACCTAGTGCGGTACAGCGAGAGACACACTGGCGCGTATGTCCTGACGATGCTCAGCGAAAACAACGCATACCATTACATCATCAGGAAAGAGGTATTTTTTTTATGAAAATTAAAAATATTTTTTAATTGATCACCCTGTATGTGATTGATTAACGTAACAATCGTGCCTGATCGTGGGTATGTACCTCTGCCTACCCTATCAGTGATATGGGCATGACTATATTTTTTGTATTCATGATTTGTTTCCAAAACCAAAAGGAAAAATGAGGCCTTATTAAATACTGCTGTCCGTCTGTCTGTCATGTATCTCATGACATTTGACATGGTTGAAATTTTCACAGATTATGTACTTCTGTTGCCACTTTAGCAACAATTACTAAAAACTGAAATTAATTAATACTTAAAGGAGGCTCCCATGCAACGAAAATGTGTTTTTTACGGATAATAGTACAGAATACTTCGTTAGTAAAAAGACTAAAATGAATATTTAAAGGAGGCTCTCATACAGCTAACATTACTAAGCTTTCGTAATACCATTATTTTTATGATACTAGAATTAAATTATTGTTTTTTTTTTGTGAATGGCCAGTAGTTATACTAGAAATATTTTACAGAGCGAATGGTTGTTTATCGACAATGGGCCCTATTTGGAGTCCCTGGAAAGGGTCATAGAGCACTACAGCACGGTACTGGACGGACTGCCGACGCGGCTCACTACACCTGTTCCACCAAAACCGAAACCGCCACTGCCTGAGGTAAGGCGTTATCTTTATATATACAGGGTAGGTCGAGTGACTTATTGAAAGAGCGTGTCCAGTATCTGATCCTGATTTCAAAAATATATACAACGTGTAACATAATTAACGCAAGAATTCGAAATAGTATGTTCAGAATCGTTTACTGAATCTATTTAAGTGGTTTTTAATATGCGTTAATTTTTCACAAAAATATGTGGGATTTGACACAAATTATGGCCACGAATTCCGTAAATAAACTTAAATTAAGCAACATTAACCTTAAAGTCAATGACATAAGACTCATAATTGAATAAAACGTATTGTCTACGACACGCGTTTATAATACGTAATTTTTAACAATATTTTATACGTTTAATATGTGACGTCAGCTGCATCAGCTGGTTGTTAATGACCTCTGTGAGTGAGACAAACATGGCTAAAGAGTTGTTTAATTACTTACGTAGTTTTAAAGCATGCATTAGTATGACCATGCATTTTGTATTTACTTAGACAATTTGTATCCTTAAAATGTTTACGTGTTTAAAAATGACTTAAAAACTTTGCTGTTATAAATATAACTTTATATTGTATTTGTAGCTGCGGATTCTCGCGCTTATTATATTACACTTTGTATATTGTATGACCTTAAATTTCATCAAAATTTCTATTTACATAAAAAAAACAATTTTCAACAAAAGTCGATGAGATATTGTGCAAAGGTATTCTTAACTATAACACATAAATCTAAAACTAAATGGAATAATTTATATAAAATATATTCATCAATGTTTCTAAGTTAAACTAAGGCTATTTTTTGATCACATTAAACATAGAAAGTGACGTTTTACCAACTTTACTATTTTTAGTAATATCTTATATAATGTTAATTTCAAACTATTTTCGCCATTACAGTTCTCCACAATGCCAAGAACGAAGAAACCTTCACCGAGCCGCGCTGCTATGAACCAAACTCTATCCCTAGTCAAAAAAGATATATTAAGTGATAAAACTCCATCGAACAATTCCTTCGAACTACTTGCGAGGAATCTCTCTTTCTCGTCGGACTTCAACAATGACAGTATTAATAACAACGAGGACGACGTAGACAACGAGACGTACAAAGTACCAGTTAATAATAATGCAGTGACCACGTTGGCTGAGAATTATAATGAAATATCTATTAACGCAGACGGACAACTATCCACACTTCAAGGTATTTTTAGTCACCCTACAAATTGTTTATGGTTATAAGGTTTTTATTTTATAGATGGAGTTCAAACATAGACAATAGTATAAAAATAGACAATTGTGGGTTATAAACTGATTTATTGATAAATTGCCAACATAATATGGCAATGCACTCCAGCGCGGAACACGATATTGGCAAACACTGACGCTATGGTAATGGGAATAGGTAAAGCGTGGTAATCAAATCGGGCTAGTTGCTGTATTGCATAGTGATTGCATATAAAATAGTTAAAAAAAAAAATTAAAAAAACACAGAAAAAAAATATTTTTCTTTGCAAAAAGAATTTAATTTTGTCCCAGCTATAAATATAGGATTGAAACAAAATGCATGCGGTTATAGCCGTAGATAAGAATTAGTATGTATTAACTTTTGTTCGCAATGTCGTCTATTTAAACAGGCTAGGTACTTATACTAAGTGGTTTTAAACCACAACGAAGAAAATATCGTGAAGAAACCCGGGATTCGTGCTAGATTAGGCGACGGACTTGTCCTCTTTCAGCGGGGCTGTTGTGTATCTTTTTGACAGTTAAATGATACGAACTCCAAGCTCGAATTTTCGTATATTCACTGTCAAA
>DVZL01006785.1:0-11137 GCA_018236625.1 Lasaia peninsularis | reverse complement strand
ATTTTTAGTGATTTTCTTCTAAAAGATCCTAGCATGTAATGCACAGACTAAGTAAGGATACTAGGTATTACTAATGTACTCTGTGGTCAACTGCAAAAAGGTCTATATATAGCACCCGTCTACTCCACAGAGTAGTAATGTCAAAGGGGGGTTAAAAAGTACACTATCGTCTCGTCGAGATCGCGTCGTTTTGCGCGATTAGAAATGTCAAATTCAAAAATTTGTACTAGATTTTTTGAGTTTGACATTTTTAAACGCTTAAAACGACGCGATCGCGTCGAGACGATAGTACACGTTCTAACCCCCCTGCAAAGAGGTCTACTCCACAGAGTAGTGAGTACTATAACCATCTATTAGGCTACAGCTATAATGTACAGCCATTGACCATTGTAGCTCTATAGCCTCTATAGTCTATACTCTATGAAAGGTATTTTACCTAAGACATTGATTGTAAAATAAAGAATTAGAATAAAAACAGAAAGTTCAATCTAAAATAATTTAACTTCTAGTAGTCGTCTTAAATCCAATAACAAATTAAGACGTAATTGGAAATTAAAAATTAAATCAAGAGCACAAACTCTATTAAAACAAAGAAACGGTTATTATTTGACTATCTACACTAACATTAAAATTCAACATGGGGAATGAAAATTCAACATCATCAAATTCCGAAAAGTAAGTGATTACCTTAAATTTTGAAAGCACTTAGAAAGTATCAAGTTACCCTTCACCTTCAAATAAACAATGATTCACCTAATCTCGACCATTTAAAATCCAGTTTTAAAAAATAATATATATATGTGATAAAAAAATATATAAATAATATAATATAAGTACCTACCAACTAAAACCTAGAATGTATGAGATATAATAAATAAATTAAACAAAGCTATTAAACATAATGGTATTGTACCAATATGGATTTTGCCCCCTTAAATGGTTTCTGGTCATCTTGCTTTTGTGATTGTGTTAATGTCAGCTCAGTTCCAACTTTAAAGTACATACTTCAAATACAACAAAATTGAATATTCTGAAAAGGTAGAAACTACAATATTTATCTATAAACGTTATTACAAACTCATGCTGAGAGTTTGTATGCTATATACAATATTATACGAGATCGGAAGTGAAGCAGCTTCTGTCATATTTATTTGTTAAACATTACAAAGGGTGCTTATCTTAAATTAGTATATATAGTTTACTAGAAACCCACCCCAGCTTCGCACGGGTATACTATACATGTTATATGCAAAAAAATATTTCCCTTGAAATACTCTATCTATTAAAAAAAACCGCATCAAAATCCGTTGCTTAGTTTTAAAGATTTAAGCATATATATGGACAGACAAAAAAAGCGACTTTGTTTTATAATATGTAATGATTAGACACAAAATAGTGCATTGGTTCATATTATGATAGTATATAATACTTTTTCTTTCGAATACATACTTTCTTATTTTCTTGCCTAGCTTCCTCCAAAATTACCTGTTCATACATACACTCTTGACATCACCACCTATCCAATACGCAAGCTATTTGTATTATCCGAGACATAATGTATATAGTTTTCGAAATGTACATTTTCACAATTATTATAGTAAATACAACATTAATTTTTAGTGGTGATATATATGTTTTAGCTACAATACCTGACTATAAAATAATTTCTAAAAAAAATTGAATATATTGTCAGGAATCAACATCAGTTTTCATATAAGTCCATGTATTTAATAATGTGTTTGATTATGTAGGTATTTAAGTATGTGTGTATTATGTGTATTTATTTTATTTCTTTTACAATTGTTATATGTATTGTATAAAGATTATTTGCACTAATGCCCTAATTTCTACTATCTATTTCCATGTCTTTGTCTTGCAAGGGTTATCTGACAAATATTGCTACTTAGCAATAAGACCGCCTTTGTATATTGACTAATATAAGCCTATCTATTATAAAAATGGTTATACATTCTTTAAAATGTATGTATTGGTGTGCAATAAAGTTTTCATTCAATCATTTGTAAGATTGATTTAGTTGGTTTTTCTGAGAGGCACAAGCAAATAAGCGAACGGAGCAATAGACAAAACTCTTAAGCAAATTGAGATGACTTTGGCTCCAGGGATGGTGAACCAGTGTCACGCAAAAAAATATTTTGGCATACTTTTATTGATTTTATATTATAAGCTTATTTTATTTTTTTAGATTAAGGGCTGAAAGAGAAAGAGCCAATATATTACATAATGAAAAAGAATTGTATGAAAGAAGGTGTAGAGAGTTAGAGGCTCATAATAGACATCTGGACTCACAAGTGTAAGTATTATAATTATAAATAAAACATTTTTTTAAACATGCCTAGAAAGATTTTTCTAAATTATAAGTTATGTGGTGTAACATTATGGTTGTCGCTTGTTAAAGCTGTTAGCTGTGTTAGCGGGCAACTTTTTTTCAATGTTTTTCAGATCATTCTGAGAACTGGCTGGACCGTTTTTAACGTGACTTTCACTGGCAAACGGCTAATGTAAGAAGGAATGGCTTAAGCTACTTTTATTTTAGAATTGTATGAAATAAATTAATTAAAATGAAAACGCGGACGAAGTCGCGGGCACAGCTAGTTTGCCGTATACACTCCTCACTAAAGTGTTAGCTAGTGATCCCATCTACATATCGGTATGTATTTCCAGTCACTGTATATGTAGATATTCAGTATAATTAAACATCACATTCTCTAGCACGTGTAGCGGAAACCCGGCTAAGTGCGAGACGTACTCGAGCACGTAGGGTCACAGAATAATAAGTACTAAAGTAGTAGGGTACCGTAATCTTATTTGTAAAAACGGTAAAAAATTACGTTCGTTGCATGGAAGCCCCCATAACGGTATGTATCCCTAAAAAGGTATAAATTGTAATGTTAACCGCTGTTGCCCGTGACTCCGTCGGCGTGTTATCACGTTACAACTGATGTCATGTCCGGGTCGTATACAAAACTGCTTGCAAAAGTTAATATTTCTATAGCAAAAAAAAATCAAAATACTCGAACTATTTAAATTGTATTTTATGTAATGAAAAACAATAATTAAAATTAGCGTTCATGAGTTATTAGCCAAGTTTAGCTTTTAAGTTTTTCCTTCTTATCCCCTTTTGTAAATGGAATAAAAAGTAGCCAATAACCTCAAAACATTGGTTATTCGCTGGCCAAATGTGTCCAGTCTAAGCTGACCTTTATGTTCAATGATTCCCATACATTTCGGATTTCAACTTATGATAGCAATGTCACCATATTTTGTAATGAGAGATGTAATTTCCAAACTACAAAACTTGCAACTTGAAGAAAAAAAACGGCATATTCCATCAACTACTTTCTATCTAACTAAAAACAATAAATGAAGTCAGGTTGTGCGTTCACATTCAATTCTAGCCCAATTAAAACTTTTGGCTTTATTCCCTCGAAATCCTTTAAAGTTATTGGGATGAATAGTAGCCTATTCAGAACACAGACTACTTGTTAGTCAAATTTGTCATGATCGGTTCAGTAGTTTCGGTGAAAATCGCGGTTGGGATACAAACAGATAGACAGACAGACAAAAATCTAATCTAATCTTTTTTTCAATATCTACAATGTATAATATGTAATATTTTACAGTTTTTTTATTATACGAATAGAATGGAAAATTGTTCGCTATTTTTCAACCTTTTCCAAAGAAGCACTTGTTGAAGAAAGTTGTATTACTTGATTTTTTTAAGCCTCACCAGAAAAAGAGGGGTGTTATAACTTTTAAGTGTCTGTGTCTGTCTGTAGCATTGTAGATCCTAAACAAATAGACCGATTGTAATGCAGATTAAGATGGTTCATAGCTACAATATTTGAAAACTGTTCCAATTTTCCATTTTTTGACTGTGGAGTGGGTATTATTAGCATTTCAAATACATGTGAGATCTGTTAGTTAAATCTCTTAAGTATGATGGTACTACTGAGCTGATCTGGTGGTGGATCTTACTTACTAATCATATATAGGAGATTTCTCATTTTTTTGTTATTTATTTATTATTAACATTAACATTCAACGAGGCATATTAAAAACATAATTAATTATGTTTGAAAGTCGCAATCATTCTAAAAATATCTAAGTTATTTTTAATTTTTTATAAACAGTGTTACTGTTCTAAAATATTCAGGAATGTGGCAGTCGAGAAATTGGTAGATGATTTAGAACGAGAGAAACTGAAGTATGAAGCAAAATACAATGAACTGTTGCACTCACAAACACCTCAGGAAACTCTAGACAGGTAATTGCTTTTGATTATTTTGGTATTGCATGAGTTCTGCTAACACAATAATTAGTGGCCCTAGTACCTTGGCTAATCGTGGGTGTTCTACTATATCTACTGGACTCACGAGTTGCATATACTAGCACTAGGGGTAGGCAACCCCTTCGGGGATAGTAGGCGTGAAGGTACCTTTTTTTTACAACAAAAAATATTAAATTCCTTTTTTATTAAAATCTGTCATACTTTGATATTTACAAATTTATGAAATTAATATTTTGTGTTTTATATTTTTTTATCATAATATGAGATTCATCTTAATTATCTAAAATTTTGTTTTTCCCTGTTTTTGAGGATTTAAAAGGCAATGGCAATATTTTTTTCTCTTAATTTGTGCCCATGATAAGATAACTTTCAATGTAAAAATTTAACAATTTAACAAAATGTTGAGTTTGAGGTTGGTGAACTTGCCTTCTGTCCGATCATGGAATAGTATTGTCGGCTAATCGTGGGTGTTTATGTACCTCTGCCTGCCTTTTCGGGGAAATGATATTTTTTTATTTTTACAGCAAATAATTTAATAAAAAGTCATATAATTTTACTATATTATATATTTATAGTAAAATTATATGACCATATAATTTATGTTGAACTTCAGTATACCTAAAAGGTTGATCATAGTTTATTTGATTATGTATCTGCTGAGTTGCCATTTTTTTTAAACTATTTAATGTAAAAACGATTAATGAGAAATAATAAAATAATATTATTGACAGCCTAAACCAAAGTTTACAATCATTTAAAATGTTGTGCTTTTTCTTACTTTTTGTAGTGTCTTTTTTCTATTCAAGCAACAAACTGCGTCATGACTGATATCTTCTTTTGACTTCATTACTAACAATTTTTTTTACGTGTATAATTTTTTATTTGTACATCTATACAAATAAATAAATTGGAGTATGTCATATTAAAATATCCGCTTTTTACGAAATGCATATGTATGTTTACAACTTACAAGAGTACCTACATATACGAAAACAGTATTTTTTAGATTTTTTATTGTCTGTCTGCCTATTTGTACTCACTAATCTCTGAAACGGCTGGACCGATTTGGACGGGAATTTCACTGGCAGATAACTAATTTCATAAGGAACGGCTTAGGCTATCTTTATTTTGGAAATGTATAAAATAAAAAAAAAATTTAGAAATGTATAAAATAAAATAATTAAATAAAAACGTACACATAAAACTGCATTTGGTATCTAGGTCTTCTGTTTGTTAGTATCACTCTTTATTCTGTGACAATACCCCAGCTTCAGGTGGGTAACGCAACATTACTACTACCTTTGGTGTTTTTCACCTGTTCCTGCCACCACAATGACGTCATTGTGTTCAGGTCTGGAGGATATAGTACCCGGTAGACCTTCGCTTAAAAGTGTTATTTTGTAAAAAAATGTGTATTCCATCAACTAACCTTCACGATTCGTAAAACATCAGTCTTGTTACATTACATTGGGCATTGTTAATTGTTTCTAAAAAATAAGTAACACTTTTAATTAAACAGAGAAGTAAAAATGTTTTTTTTTACAGTTTAATCAGAAACTATGAACAGCAATCGAGTAACAGGACAAATATATACCCAAATCTGCAACAAAATAATACTCAAGAAACAAATGCTGGGATTACACCAAGGGCCCAAAGTTATAACCCGATTTTACCTTCGAACCCACCACACGGCATACCCTCACCGTCTACTAGCCAGGCGCCTGTTTCTTTTGCGTGAGTATGATTTCTTATCCCTACTAATATTATAAATGCGAATGTAACTGTGTCCATCTGGTAAACCTTCACGCCTAAACCATTGGGCCGATTTTGATTTGTACAGAGATAGAGTTGACCTTGCCTTTTAACGGACTACATTGAAATGAGGGTATGTTTTTACGCAATAAGTACTATAAGTTTGAAAAATTTGTGTCCTATGAAAATTATCGGTGTTATAAAATAATTCAGCTCATTCAAGTTGGTCTTGCAAAAAAGCAAGACCTATATTCTTTAACTAGCAATACCAAGACAGAATCAACAAGACCAATACCAGGAGAGACCATACGCAAGACTCAAGCGAAAATGCACAGTACTTATAAAATATAAAATACTTTGCCTCAACGTCTAGATAATCAGTCCGCTAAAAAACGCTCGATGGTTAGGTTGAGATGGTGTATTAATTCGTTATGAAAAAATAAATTAGAAATAAGTGATAACAAGACCAAGACAAAAAATTTAACCCAAGACTTAAAAAATGATGAAAAAGTTGCCCCGTGTCTACCCTACCAGACAGTTCGTAAGAAGCGCGAATAGGTTAACTGGGTCACTTCCAACATGACCACTGGATTTAGAGTGCTTTGCAGCAATTCGCCCGGGTTGGGATCTACCGCCTTACCTATTCCTGCCGCCTTAATGACATTGTCGTGTTCCGGTCCGGAGGGTAGGGTAGTCGGTAGACTTGCACATAATGTCTAAGAGCTCGACCATAAGACAGCGACGCACCTACACCATCTATGATGTCTATGGACCTCGGTTGTCTCTCAGCATCGGGAGACTCAGGTACTGTCTGCTGTTCGCTGTCTTAAAAAAACTATTTTAAAATTAATAAATTGTTTCAACTATTTTAAAACATCTAGATTTTCACCATCCGCGCCGTCGGCTCCGATTTCTACAATACCTACAATCCCTCAAGGCGCCATTCCTAAACGGAGGTAATTATTATATTTATTATTTTTTAACAGACTTCAAAAATGGATACTCAATTTGACTTTTTGTATGTAAATAAGTGAATGTACGCTTTATCACGCAGCTATGTAATACACCACGTATAACATTTAAGATTCTTAATTTAGAAACAAGCTTATGTTAATTGGCACACATAGGCGGTTTTATCGCTAATTAATGATCTCTGCCAGACAACCTTTGCAAAACATAAAACTGCCCAAGTGCATGTCAGATTGTACCTTACCATCTATTTTCATTTCATTTATAAAAACAGCAAAACAAACCCATTAAAAATGTTGATATTTGTTCAATTTTCGAATTTTGTAGAATAAATCCACAAAGTCAAGTGACTACATCGACTTTGCCACCAAGACCAAACGCTCCTCGAGATGCAACGCCTAAACCTCGGTAAGTAAAAGTATACATAACCTGTTCTTTAACTACATAAATAATATATAACCTGTTCTTTAACTACATATGTGAAGCTCACCGACAGAATTAATTTAAATTATAAAATCCAGCGTTACCTTCAGGAAATCCGTATTTCTGTTTTTGGCGGAAACTTGCAAAATAACATCATTTTGCAGTCTAGTTCTCCTGATGATACTTCGATTGCAAAGACAAAATAAAATCATTTTGCAGTCTAGTTCTCCTGATGATACTTCGATTGCCAGGTGAAACTTACATCGAGAGTTAATATCATCTGTTTTTACTTTTTAGTGAGAATTTGCAAGATAATCTATTGTATACCAATATAAGTAAGAGGTAAAGTTTGCATCTTTGATTATTTGTTTGCAAGGGCTAATTTTCGGAAATACTGAACCGATCATATAAATTCTTTCACAATCAGAAAGCTACACTATCAAGAGTGCTATCCCTATTTAATATTACGAATGCAAATGTAACGGTCTGTCTTTTACGCTTTCACGCCTAAACCACTGAACCGATTTTGATGAAATTTGGTACAGAGATAAACTTGACCTTGAGGAAGAACGTATGTCTACTTTTTAACCAATAACATTAAAAAGATGGTATTTTTTACGCAATAAGAAATATAAGGCGGAAAATTTCTGCCCTTAGCTACCTATGTAATTAAAATATTTCACGCGGGCGAAAGGAAAGCGGAAGGCTAGTAGGCTTAATTGTTATTATGATTAAACAAAAAGTTCAGGGAAAAGTCGGCGGAAATTGGGCAATATATTATTATGTTTACCGGCAAGCGCTGATTAAACGGTTCGGTACAGACGAACATAAAGTAAAAAAAATGTTGGCCCCTATTAGTTCTACAAAGAAATCCGTAGTATGTAGCTAGCTTTTATATGAATCACAATAATGGTTTTTTTTTATTAAATGAAAGAAATAAATTTTATGTGAAGTTAAGAATTCTTTTTCGTGGACAAAACGTGAATCTATATTAAAATAAAAAATCAAGATAAGTCAAAATTAGTCTTTTAAAGTATGTTATTTGGTTGTGTAATTTAGGAGATAGTTATAAATAATAATACGCTATATTGGTTTGATTTTATTCTTCGCTGCTGCGCACTGAGTCCCGCGCATTTTATAGCCGTTTAACAGTTTCACCTGAACCACATCTAATACCAGCTAATTCTAAACAATGAACCTGATAAAACTTAATACCTTCTAAGAACTACACGACATAATTGCATCACAAAAGTAAGATTAACGGCCAACAAAGTGGGCACGGGTCGGCTAGTAATTTTATATTTGTTTAGGCACCTTTAACTGTATATAACTCCTTTCTCCATCAATTTTCAGTAGTTTTATATCGCCGATTTAAAAAGAATGGTTATAATGTTACGGTTGTGTGTAATCGTAGTTCCTAAACAAATGGACCGATTGTTATGCTGTATTTTGTTTGGAAACTAACATGGTTGAGTTAAAATTGGAAATATTTCATTATTTCATTCAATCATCAGTTTATTAGTCAGCTGCGGAAAAGATAGTTTTGATTCATTCAAAGTTATGTGGATCTAACATTTGAACACTTATTTCTGATGATGTAGCCAACCAAATTGGTAGTTACTTGACATTTTTAATTATTTAAAACCACTCAAGGTAGTGTTTTTAAGGTTCTTTAAAAAGGGCAGGCTGGCAACTTTAGGGTCACTGTATATCGTAAGGTCTCATAGTATCCTAGTTAAAACTATATTAAAGAAACTTTTCAAAATGTTGTTCCATATTCGGCCGTGTATATTGGTATGATCAACGCGATTTGAGCAAAATTTACAATTGATTGAAAAAAAAACCCCACTTGTTAGAATAATTATAAATATGTAAAAAAAGAATAAAAATTATAAACTTTGTTTTTGTTATTATAGAATTAATCCACAAGGTCCAGTGACTGCTTCCGCTCTACCACGAAAACCGAATACTGCCCAGAGGCACCAGCCTGATAACCAGTAAATATCAAATTTGTATGTTCTATCAGGATGAAACCTGTCCCGAGTGTGACACTGTGTTGGTTTGGTTCCTATGTGTAGAACCGACCATCTGCCTCCCTACTAGCCAGCTCATAGGAAGCATAGGTTAATTGGATCACTAGCAACAAGACCACTGCTGGTGGAGTTCTGTGAAGCAACTCGCCTGGATAGGGATCCAACTACTTTTTCCTGTCACCATGACGACCATATAAGACATAAAACTATAGTATGCTGGTCTGAAAGTAGACTTGCTCACTAGGTCTAATTCCCCGGCTACAGGGACAGCGATGCACTATTTGTAGGCCGCGATTGTCTCTTATAAATAAAGAAATAAATATTGTCACTCCCTTATCACCGAAGGCAAGGCGAGGTATGCACCCACGATTAGCCGATAATATTAAGTCTGTCGCCACATCGGACGCAAATCTAAACTCTGGCAAAGTTGTTTTTTCCGATAAACCTGATAAATTTATAAGATCAAGTTGCGTTGCGTTAAAGTTAGGCACGGACTCCACAGAGGCGATGTATATTATCTGGAAAGCTTCTTTGTCTTAATCCTTTAAAAAACCGATATCATTTGTAGTACATACAGGTCGGCCGATAAAATTTTATCTACGTGGTCTGTCGAGTTCACGATCTCCCTGAATGTATGCGTAAATAACCAAAGATAGTTCAGAAACTTATCAACTTTTCTACCTTTGTTGTGCATTGAGAAACAGACACGCCATTATGACGCGATTATAACGTTCAGATGTCATATTGTACACCTATTAGAGCGAGGGCTCTAATAACATGGTAACGCGTCACATCTCCGAGTTCACGGCGTTGGTTTGAAGTAATTTTCAATATTTTATTTTTACTACGTATTTACGTTAGTTTCCTTAATATTGTCAAATCTTGCAAATTTCTAACGAATGCAATATATTAATGATATATGAATACCTAAGAATGGGATTACGTTGAAAAACATAATATTAATGCATAATGTCTTCATAACAAGTATGTATAAAATAACATTTTTATCTGTCTTATCTGTCTGAACGACTAGATCGATTTTGATGGGAATTTTACTGGTATCTAGCATACAATACTTTTCAATAAAAAAATGCAGATTTGTTTTCAATTTGGATATTTAATTCTAGACGAAATTCTACTAAGAATGAAAACACAATCAGCATTCCCAATTGCAAGACGTGCAACGTGAAACTGGGTGAACAGATTTATCAATGTACAAGTGGACATAGTTCATGTCAAACTTGTCGCTCAAGGGACTTTTGTTGCGGAGAGTGCGCTAGTCCCATTACAAATACAAGGAATATAACGCTTGAAGGCCTAATAGCCGACTTCAAAAATTGTAATGTAAGTTTTCAGAATCAATCACATTAACATATAATCTTTATTCTTTAATGAAAACATAATATTGCAATAATGGTAGTGTTTAATAAATAAATATTACTGGACATATTACACAAATTGATCTAAACCCATTGTGAGCAAATTATTTGCTTGTGTTATGGGTGTTAGGCAATGATACTAATACATAGAAATACTTAAATAGATACAAGAATAAATTTAGTAAACACCCAGAACCGGAAATACAAACATCTATGTTCATCACACAAATGCCTGTCCCCGTCGGGAATCGAACCCGAACCTCGCGGTTAGT
>DVZL01006784.1:0-11137 GCA_018236625.1 Lasaia peninsularis | reverse complement strand
CTTATAAAAATCCCTGAATGTATTGACTGATTTCCAGTTTCCTCGAGCCAGTATATCATCGACCGAAAAGTTCTCTATCCAATTCTTGGATGCCACTGCGGATCTAGCACTTCCTGGGGTGGCAGTAATGCCTGCTTTACTTAAAAGGGATTTTATCCAACCGGCAATGACAGTTCGAGATGCTGCTTTTGGAGAACCTCTTATGGTGATAAATAAATTAAGACTTCCGGAGGATCTACGTCGCTCGTGGAGTAAAGAAATAGTTTTATTAATCCAAAAAATAGGGTCAAGATTTCGATTGTGTTTATTACGTAATAATTTCCAACCCGATTGTCTATAATTGCTACAGTCCGTTTTAGATCCAAAACGAGGCCAAAATATAATTGAGGTATCAGACTTTATACATTGCTCTGGATCGGTTTCTAATAATGTCAAGTCGTGTATACGGCGGCCTGAACATAATACCAGCAATGTTGCTGTGTGTCTTACCACTTCAAAAGTATTGTTAACATCAATATTATAATTGGCCAAAAATGAAGTAAAAACTTGCACGTCCCAAATTGGTGGTTTTGACTGTTTAGGGTTTTTAACAGAAATTGATTTTAGTACGTGCCTAACTAACACATTACTGCTTAAATGTCCTGATATTTCTACATCACATAAAGTCGAAACTACAGATTTATGCAAACAAATCGTGTTGTAGGAAAGGTTATGATTTAAGTATAGATCAGCAAGAAACTTTGCTAAATCTGACCCACTTGGTTTTGTAGGGTTTATACCTTCTCGAGACGACCAACCTAACCAACGATTCCAGGCTACCTTGTAAGTGTTTAAGGTTGATGGTCTCCAAGATGAATTAAGTAATTTTAACTGTTCTTTACTCCACGAAGCTACGTATTTCGACCACCCCCACATTTCCAAATCTCTAGTGTCATTTCGTGTACTTTCGCTGGCGGCTGGCCGGTCTGTGTGTCTATTAATTTCTGATCCAGATTCAATAGCGTAAATGGCGGTGCTAGGGCTCGAGCTTTTAGGTCCGCTCGCCAAAATACTTTCTCCCAACGAGGTACTACGATTAAATATATTCCGGATGCCTGATTCAAATGAGACAACACCTTGGGGACTAAAAATGGTGGTGGAAATACCCATGCAAGGTGATAGTTCCACATTATGGTGAATGCATCGTGTGCTACAGCTTGCTGGTCGTGACAATCCAGTGATACATAGTTCTCCACCACGTGAGCCATCTTTGAGGCAAACAGATCCACCACCGGCGTGCCCCATTTTTTGAACACCACGTTCGTACATTTTGGTAGTAGATGCCATTCCGGAAGGCGACGATGACGGGATAAACTGTCTGTGTGGTTGTTGTATTTCCCCGGAATATAATAAATTTGATGATGAATCTGATAATGATCCAATATTGCGAAAATATTGTAGGTTATGTCCATCAATATCACAGACTTGGTTCCGCCTTCGTTGCGAAGGTACGACATAGTCGTTTGATTGTCGCACTGTATTAAAAGTGACCCTTTGGTCATCTGGTGTGCAAAATTCTGTAACACCTTTAATATTGCTAACATTTCCTTGGCATTGCAGTGAAATGTCTTCTCTTCTTTTGTCCAGGTCCCCGATATTGCAAAATCGTCTATTTGAGCTCCCCAAGCAGTGTCCGAAGCATCGGTTGTTAAAAAGTGCGTCGGAGGAGGTGTGTGTAGGGTTGAAGGGTACAAACAGTTGTTTTTCCACCACTCCAGTTCTTTTATGACTTCGGAAGGAAGGTGGAATTTCTTGCCCATGATTTTCTTTGGTAACGCATTCATAAATTTGATGACAGCCCGATGATGAAGTCTTCCCCGAGGGACGACAAAACTGGCAAAATTTAATAGACCTACCAGTCTTTGAAGTTCCTTCAAGGTGGTTTTCCGCAATTGGAGAATGTGAGCCAATATATTTTTTATGGTAGCAATTTTTTCTGGGGGAAGACATTTTTGATTGTTCCATGGCCTCCATTCTACTCCTAAATAAGTAATTACCTTTTGAGGTAGTATTATTGATTTCTCGAGGTTTACATGAAATCCCAAAAATTTTAGAAGATATATTAATATATTTGTGTGGTTTCGTAAAGTATTGGGGTCCTGATGAGCCAGAAGGTAATCGTCCAGGAATACAATAACCCTTATTGCCTGTTCCCGAAGGCATTCGGCTATCCAGTTTGTTAGACTGGCAAACACTCTCGGGGCCGAACTGAGGCCGAATGGCAGACATGTCATTTGGAAACATTTGCCTTTGTATATGAGCCGCAGGAAGCGTCTGTGCGAAGGGAATATAGGCAGATGAAAGTATGCCTGAGCTAAATCTACTTTGCACATCCAGTCTTCCGGTTGAAGAAAATCGGGTACTTTGTACATGTTTATCAATCGGAACGGTTTGGTTATCACATATTGGTTTAATGTTTTCAAATTGAAAATTGGTCTGGCTGAACCGTCGCTTTTTGGTATTAGGAACATCGGTGAGATGAAACTCGGTGAGAACGGGACTTGCTCCAAAACACCTTGTCTTAACATTTTTGAAATCTCTGCGCTCATTTCCTCGGATTCTGGTGTGATCGAAATCCTTCTTTTGAGATTTGGAATCGATAACGGCGGTAATTGGGCAAAAGGTATTCGATACCCTGAAATTATACGAAGTAGAGGTTCCGGTGCCCCCTTCTCTTTCCAATGTTCCAAATATTGTGCCAGACCTCCTGCTTGAAATTTCTCCGAGTCATTGTCTAGGTCTCTTTGAAGAATATTCCCTTTTAGGCCCAGGTGAATATTGTCGCTTTCGACCACGTGATGAGCGTGGGTTGTTATAGGATCTTGAGCCACGAGGCCGAAATAAATACCTGTTATTGAAAGCTTGATCTTGAACGTTATGTCCCTGAGACATACATTGACCATGACAGCTGTGTTCCTGCGAGGAACATTTGCAGTAGTGATAGCCACCCTGCGAGGATGAACTAATATTACGTACCGCATTGGATGTACGATTATAACTCGTGCCATGCGATGGCACACCAAGAGTGAGTTTGCCCTGCGAGGACTGTCTACTGCCCATATTGTGTTTCGATGCCGGAGCGGTTTTAGTATCAAAAGGCTTATTGAAGGTTTTACGAACACCCCCAAATTTCTCTAGAGTGGTAGACAAAATGTCGGCATTAAATAAATGAGTGTCCGATGGGGGTATTTTATTGATTGCTGCTTTTGATACGGGGTCGCGTACAAATTTCAAAATCCCATCTCTTCTCATTTGGATTGTTTCAGCTCTGTGACCACAAACCATTTGCAAAAGGTCGCTTGAGATTTTATGGAATTCTCCCCTTAAAAATTTATCTTCGATCGCATCTTGTAAATTTAATGGGATATTCAAGGAATGTATGTATCCGACGAATTGGCGCAAAGACTCTTGAAAGGCTTGTTTTTGTTTAAGCACACAAAGAGTAATGGCAGCGTAAGACCTATCAGCCAAGGCAAGATGTCTTAAAAAATCAAATTCCTTAATTTCCTCGTTTGGTTCAAGTTCGACAAAACCTGGAGAATTCATATACTGTTTTTGTGTATCAGAATATCTAACAGATGACCACGTGTCTCTATTGAATCCTTGTACCTGATTAAATAATTCGATATATTCATCCGGAGTTCTCTGTATTGTTGGTTCTTTAAGCTTGGTAGTAATATTAAACGTAACATTTGGAACAGCTAGATCCTGATCATTATTAGGCCCCTGCGAGGGGCTGCTAATGCCAGGCATAGAATAAAGATGGCGACTTACACCGGAAGAAACGGATGCATTATCATATTGCTCAAAATTCTGTCGGTAAGCAAGGTTATAAGTTGAGTTTCTGCGTAACTCATCAACATCTCTAGCCAACCTTTTTAGTAGCCGCTTCTCCTTTCTTCGCTTACGGCGATTATTACGTTTACGTCTAGCTCCAGAATCAGAACTTGATGAAGAGCTTGACGAGGAGCTGCTATTACTTGAACTCGAACGCGTGTCACGGCGGCATGTTGGATTAGGTACAGACGCCGGCACGCCTTCATTTATAATAGTTTTATCAGTATCCATCGTATTAATCTAAAAATAAGAGCTTACGTACTAGACAGATAAAAAATAATCGAACGGGAAACCCGTTAAACGTTAGGTATTTTCGAGGGATAAAAATATGTTACTTCTAAATAAAATATTCTATTAAATATTTTTTACGAACGAGGGTATTTTAACTTGCTTTATTCCACGTGTTCACTAAATAATATCAATGTATTCTTTCTAGAAGCTTCGCATTTATATTAAAATGAAATGCTATTTCCTTAAACGTGAAATTACTTATTAAGAAACACACAATTTCGGTGGAATAGCTATAATTTGGGTAGAAAATAAAATGTACTTACGTGATTGGATATCACGAAACACGTCTTACCACAGCGGGAAACAAGACGCCAATGAAATATGAAGCTAGCTCCCGCAGCGTGCCCCACCACCGGGAGCTAACCTGCCTGGTGGCTTGTGCGAGCGAGAGGTGTATATTCGGGTAGAAAGAGAAGGCCATACAGACGGGAAACGGAAACGCCTATCTCAATAAAATAAGCTTCTAATAACGGTCAAGTTGTTTAATTTATGATTTTTTTTATTTTTTTTATTAAGTAAACCTGAATTTTTCTTCCTTTTCTTAGCCTCAAATCCTTTTTTTTAAATATTAAATATTTTAATTTTGTATGTAATAATAAAAACACCCAGGCGAAAACACAGACAGCAATGTTAATCACTTGTCCATGTTAAGATTAAACAGAGATTCATTGATAAGATAAATAGTCAAACGTTAAGTCAGTATTGCATTAGATTATGTAGTAAATTTTTAATCAAAGTGCTGACCGTTTTACCATCAGCCATTTCATTAACGAAAATGTTTTAAAAATGAGGCATGAGCTCTTCGACTACCTTATTACCGGTACTGCTAGTCGATGAAATATTTACAGGTTTGAAGTACTCTACTGTTAAGTAAATACAAAGAGCAGTTCGGTGTTATGGTCTCGACTTATGCCTGGCCGTTTGAATATCGCTAATATTGTGAGTCTGGTGTGGCGGTAGTCTGTACACCCATTCGCACGTAATTGTATCTTGGCTGCGTTGTCGCTTTTGTCAATTTTTGTCAACTGACTAATATTAATTATATCTTTTCACTTGACAAATGAGCCGAATTTGACAATACAATCAATGTATAGAAAAAATGGCCCACTCATCGATTAGTAATTGACTGACTGACTGTCGTAACAATATTAGGTACCTACATTTATTTCAATATTTTTTTTTTAACAGACGACAATATAAATGTTAATAAATAAATAGCTACTTAATCTATACAAATAAATTAAATTGAAGTGTCTGTATGTATCTAGTATTAAAATAACCGTTTTTTACTAAATGCATGCAAATGCAAAACAACAATTTTTTAGATTTTTTTCTGTCTGTCTGTCCTTCTATCTGTTTGTACCCACTAATCTCTGAAACGGCTGGAGCGATTTCAATGGGACTTTCAATGGTAGACAGCTGGTGCTAAGAGGAATGGATTAGGCTACTTTTATTTTAGAAATGTATAAAATAATTAAATAAAAACGCTGACGAAGTCGCAGGCACAGCTAGTGTGTCATAATATTATTGTACATTGTATTGTAGTACACAGGGCGGCCCTCGACCACGCCACATGGAGGGGAAGTACCATAAATAATACAGACAGAACATATTGCTGAAAAAAGACGTTGTTTTAATTAAAAAAACTATTTAAACTGCATTGATGGATTATTAAATAATTACCTGGTACAATCGGGAATCGAACCCATAGGCCATTTCAATTCTATAGCAATTGGTTATGCACTTCGTGAAATATCGACCAGATTCCAAAAGGGAGAAGATCAATAATAAACTTGGTATTTTGTATGTTTATTACGTGGTCACTCCACCAATTCTAAATGGACTTTGATGATGATTTTTTAATATTTTTATTACGTGGTCACTCCGCCAATTCTAAATGGACTTAGATGATGATTTTTTAATATTTTTTGCTAAGCACGTTTCGAAATATTAAAAAACATAATATTAACATTTAAATTAAAAATATAATTCTGCAAGATATACATACCTCGAAATAAATTTTCGAAAGCTGTCTAATGGGCAATTGTGTTTGGGCTCCGGACCAGTATATTACCGTTGCAGGGCGATGAAATATTTACAGGTTGGAACTACTCCACTGTTAAGTAACAACAAAGGGCGTTAATATAATGTTCGTATCACGGCGAGTCTTACATCATTAATGGTAGTCATTCTGATGTGCACTACATAAAACTTAACCTATCGCTATCTTTTCTCAGTGCGAGTACTAAAAAGAGACAACTCGTTTATTAGTGATATTAGATTAGTTCAATAGGAAATTTTTGCAAACGTTTAATCTATGCCTCGAAATGTATATCTTATTTTACATTTTAGGTCCTTATTTGATTGACGCTATTTTGTTATTATTTAATTGTAAAATGATAACATCAATTTAAAATAAATTTAGACGATGTGTGTCAGAATCGACGCCATTGTAAACTTTGATACTTGGCAACTGGTAATGCAGGAAGTTTTAGCTTTGACTTCAAGTGTCGATCTCGGGCTATTAGCGGGAAATTACATGCTGAGGTAAAAGCTGTTACAATATGGGGTCAGTTTATATGGATATAATATAAATTGTACATAACTTAAACGCAGCGAGACCACAAAAAACTGATTTCAATTTCATTATTACATATCAAGAGTAGCCATTACTTTCAAACCAATAATCGTATTCTCTATAGTCTTTTGTAAATGTTACTTCTAATATTATAACTAGTACCTACCTACTCGTACGTTGGCACATAGGTACTTCCAGCTAAAGAATTGCTGATTTTCATCGATAAAGCGCTTGATTTTTTAGTTAAAGCATTTTCTTAGGTTGTCAATTTAAATTCAAACTCAAACTCAATATTATAGTATACATTTAAGTGATTGTCAATAATCAATCGTCTTTCTCGCTAAGAATCTAACTATAAAAAACCAATACTAACATTGACCTTTTGAACTGAGTTATTGGTTCAGTATCTTCTACAGTATTTTTCCCGAAAAATACTCCAAAAGAGTTGTTTAGTCCTTTTGCACACCGTGACAGTCCTTAAAGTTCCATACGCACCATATTACTCTACCGTGTGATTTTGAAGGATGGGACAAACTAGCAGCAGCGTTATTTTGAATCTTTTAAGGAAAGAGCGTACCTAAAAGGTCGACAACGCATATATGATATCTCTGATGTTGCTGATGTCCGTGTGATGTCTGTGGGCGGCGTCATCACTTATCTTCAGGTGACCGGTTACCCGTTTGTCTCCTCTTCTATAAAAAATGTATTGCGGTTGGAAAGCGCTGCAGTGCTTCAAAGGTATATCAGCCGTGGTCTCATCAGTATGCTCGACGTAAAGCTGTGTCGCTGACTAATCGTGTCCCTTATAGGCCTCGCCTTTGTCGGAGGACATGTCGACACATCCCTCATTGTCTACGGGTTCCGGGACGCGGGAAGCCGGTCATTGCTTTTAGTTTTACTTATGTTTGTTTTTAAAATGACTATCTGATGACCGTGGATTCGTTCACAGTTTAAAGTTATCGGCGTCTGGCTCGGTAACCACAGCTATCTGGATAAAAAATAAATATGTGATAGTGTAGATTGATATGGATATTTAATTTTTGTTGTAAAAATGTGCTAAATACCAACATGTAAGATTGTACTGACCAAATCCGGAGGTATTGCTCAACAGTTTAGGTGGGTTCAGATGGCAATTTTCTTTGGCAAAAATATAACAGTGCGTGGCTATTTTGCTTGTACACACAATATGTCAACCGGCACGCTAGTCGCGTTGCGCATACTAACTTAAGTAGTTTTTGTTATGTTTGCAAAGATGATCAATTCCAATTGTGTCTAACTGTGCTACGACGGAGATGTTTGGCGTGAGTAGCAGGGCATTTCAAGTGTCTTGAATTTCCTGAAAATCCATCCAGTTTGATGCGTTAAATTTCGTACACGACGACAGTGTTTGTCTGTTTGGAATCTGTTATGTAATTAATGACAATACAATTACCTAATTATTTAAATATAGATAAAAACAAAAAAATGCCTACACGACATAATTACCAATTTTGCGATAGAATAGAACTCGTACCTGTAGTCGTAACGTCCTGAGTTGCAATTTCTTTTGATAATAATTCTAAGATCTTTTATGCTTTGGGATTTGTAGACTCGATTGTCCGTTGATGGTATTCTAGCAGTGTAGGTCACAGAAATATTACACTAGGGCAGTCAGACAGAACACAGAAGGGAACAGAATGTGTAGAAGCCCTTCCGGTATCACCGCCTTAACTATTCTGCTGAAATAGCTTTAATGCTTACCATTGTCGTATTACATTACGAAGGATAGACTTGAACACGTGATCTAAGTTCTTGGACGTAACATAACAGTGACATGTATCTAAAAGCGACGGTTGTCTTTTCATGAAAAATCTTACAAAATGACTACTTATATGAAGGTTGGCCACACTAGAACAACAAAAAATTTCTCACAAAACGTTGACAAAGCAATTACTTCTAGAATGCAATGGCAATGAGTTAATACCACATACTTCACTAGATAACTATAACGTTAGACAAGTTGGAGACATAAAGAAAGCTCTATCGGCGATAAATCCTCAAATATTTCAGTGAAAGTGACATTTATAATAACCCATAGTCGTTTATAATAACGTGTCTATAAATGGCTTCATAAAACGTCTGTCGTAAATGTTTTTTAATCTCGATTAAGACAAGAAACTTTAAAGTGATGCCAAGTTTTTGTTTTTTTTCCCCGAATATATTTTAAAAACTTCCCAAATCCTTACATTCCCTTATAATAAAATAAAATATCTCTTCCATTATTACAAATTCGCCAAGAATGAATTTGATTAATAAAACATTTTATTAATAGCTAACATTTTTCTTGTTACTTACTTAAAAACTTTGTGAATCTGGTTTCTTTCATTATATCTACTCCATTACATTAGAGCCTCGGTGGTGAAATAGTTAGTGCTTGGACATGAATTTCCGTATTCCAGATTCGAACCCAGTTATATTTGAAAGAGTATTTCTAACTTAAACACATTTTAAGACAACTCTTAACATTGTAAGAAATTCATATTCTTGTATTCTATTTCGATCTAAACCTGAGCTGGCAGACGATTGCAGACGTCAGTGGCATTCGTTCCTTGCAAAAACTGGCGCTCTTGTTCACCGAGATTAGGAAGCCCATTACAATATCATCTGATATAGAGATGGGGTAAGACTGCGATGAAAAAGACGGTTATACATTATTTATTATTAAAATAAATTTTATTTATTTATTTTTTACGGTAATTAACTTTAATATATTATTAAAATAAACTTTTGTTAAAGACAATAATTTATTTTCGTCAATTAATGAATTGACCTTGTTAATTTTGTTTTAATAGTTGTCAAAAGTTTAAATAAAGCGTAATACATAAACCCTTTAAAAAAATACCAGACAACCTATTTTCAATAGGTTCCCCTAAATATAGGAACCTTCAAATTGACAACACTGCTGTAGACGTGTATACTAATGTTAGTCATTAAGAACAAACCTAAAGTGTTTTATTACATGTAAAAGGATCCGATGTTTATTGAGTTCAATAGACCTCACAGCTTGTCACCTAACGAGCTCAATTCTTATCCTAATCAAGATTTTATTTCAGAATTTAAAACAAGATTTGTCGATTAGTCGCTTTGATATTTAAGTTGTAGGTAACAAACGTCAAAGATATTTATGAAAATTACTTGGTCGTTTTTAGGGTTCAGTACCCAAAAAATAAGAAGGAAAGCCTATTAATAAGACTTCGCTTTTCGTCTTTCCGTCTATCTGTCTGGCTGTCTGTCTGTCACCAGGCTGTTACTCATGAACCGTGATCGTTAGACTGTTGAAATTTTCAAACAATAGCACTTAACGGTAAAACTACAACATTAAGCCATAGACGCAGATTATTTTAGAATATTACGACTATATTACTTAGTATTTAGTATGTATGAATTTATTTAAACCTACTGTGAAATCATATTAGGAATATTTCTTGGAAATGATAATAAGTATTTAAGCAGTTCTCTCTCCGCCAAACGAAATGTAAACAGCAATTATTTAAATGAAACTGAAACTTTTGATAATGAAACTTTCAATCTGTCTGATCGCCGTGGAAGGTACGTGCGTAGGACAAACTGTATGTGGTGATTGATTTTGTAAAATATATGTATTCCATTTGGGATATCTCTCGTCAGCGCCAACCGGCAGAGAATATTATTTAGTGCCCTTAACATTTAATGTCACACTTTACATAAACTTCGACTTGATAATGTGTGTGAGTGCGATATGTACCTATATCTTAATCTTATTTAAATCAATACTTATATTACATCTATATTACAGATAAATACTTTAATAAAAAATTAAAACATATCTTCTCAGTGAGTGGCCGCGTTCGAGTGGTAAATTTTAGAATTATATTGACGCGTCACAGGAACCGCTTTCAAAGTCGATGTGAGGCAAAATATTTTCTATTCTATTCTCTAAGGTAATATGAGATGAAAAGCTTGTACTTCAAAATGTAGTAGGTCCGTGGTGAATTCCAAAAGATCCAGAGTTCCAGAGTCACTTTTTTTCGAAATTTTAATTCAAATTTTCATATAACATTATTTAAGGAAGATTTAGTACGGGAAAAATAGTGAAAAAAATCCTGTGCTGGAAAATCTAGATTTTCACTACGTTCTTTACAAAGGACAATGGAATGTACTCGAATTGTCCTTTGTAAAGTACATAAAATATGTTTGTTTAGTTTGTGGGGATTAAAGGACATTTTACAACGACATATCTTCACGGCAGGTCCCTTGCGCTGTAGGCAGATAGTATCAAGTGCCAAACGTCCCTACGCCTAGCTTTCTCCACATTCATCACTTCCTTGACACCACCCTCGGATAATATGCTAGCTATTTGGTTGCGGAATGTCA
>DVZL01006783.1:0-11138 GCA_018236625.1 Lasaia peninsularis | reverse complement strand
ACCTATCACATCAGGGCCCTAGTACCTTGGCTAATCGTGGGTGTGTTCTAGTATATCTACTGGACTTACGAGTCGTTGATATACTAGCACACCTCTGCCTACCTCTTCGGGGATAATAGGCGTGAAGGTACTTTTTTTAAACCCTGGAATGTACAGGGACCTTTAAACGTATAATGTATAGGTCAACTAAAACTTATTATTAAAATTTATCATAAACTCGACAAAAATCTTTGTGAATATATAAATTTCGGGTCACAGTGCTAGTTGCCATACTCTTCGGAGACGGCTGAATCGATTTTGATGATACTTTGTACACTTGATTGGTCTGTGAATAGGTTGTTACCTATTTTCATATCCCTAAGTGCAGACGGTACGAAGTACGCAAGTACAGCTAGTAGATAATTACAACAATAAGGAAGCTCAGCGGCCAAGTGGTTAGAGCTTTGGACTTTCATTATGGTAGTTAAAATTCGAACCCATCAATAAGATTTTCTTATTTCAATACATTTTTTGAGAGCTCTTACTGTGAGGAAACCCTGATACGTGTATTCGAAATCAACCTTTTTAGGATTGGACCTATTTTCCCTTCTAAAAAAACTCTGTGTAAAAATAAGCGACCTTATCGAATTTTCTAACAATAAATGTATTTAAAACAATGCAAATGTTTTCTGCAAACATTTATTACGAATAAACATCAAATTATCTCATTGAAAGTACAAATGTGTGACTACTGCTCTGGAAAATGACAATGGCGACATACATTTTTATTTTCACTTTAGCCAAGTATTTACAAACAATTCAAATTTATTTTCAACTGTAGAATAAAATTTCTCTGTTTCGCAGTAAGACAATATGAAGTTAAAATGAATACAGAACAATAATGCCGTAATACGTGTAAAACTCGCTGAATAAAGTTCAACAGAAGAATTACAAAATAAACAGAAGAATTATAAAATAAACCTGCATTGTGAAGGGCAGAATAATGTAGTTTCAATATAAACTTTTTAATGCTTAGTTACTGTTTGAGTTTTATTATAATTTACTTATAATAATACTAGTGACCCGCCCCGGCTTCGCACGGGTATACGATACATGTTATATGTACATAAAAACCTTCCTCTAGAATCACTTGAGAAATAATATGCAATAAAATAAAATTGCGACTACAATTAAAGATCTAAGCTATCCTATATCTCAAGTTAGACGACTGCTCATGGTGTGCCAATTTAATTTAAAATCGGTTATGTAGTTTAGGAATCCATCGCGGACAAACATCGTGACAGGAGATATATACAACGACCCGAGGCATTGAGAAAATGTCGATTATTTCTCTTGATTCTACCAAAAGTCTATTTTTATCCATTCGAAAATAAAATATTGCTGGAACTATCCAAAAAAATTACAAATATAGCAACACTAGAAGATATACAGAAAAATAATATATGACAAATGTGACGTACAATAAAGTTGTCTATGCTTTAACAAGTGCTGCCAGATTTATTTAATTTGTTAGTCGTTATGACATTTTTAACTTCATCCAACACATTCTGATTGTTAGACTAAATAAATATAAATGTTGGTGATCACGCAACATGCCTTTGCCCGTAACTTGAGTTAGGTTCCCATCGCAAAAATCGTGAACAAAGTGGCGGATGCTAGTATTACCGATCTACGATATATTGTATCGTATCCTAAAAATGACCAGTACTAGCAATTTGATTTGTACATAAAATTTTTGGGTTAGAATATAGTTTATTGCATTAATGGAGTTACAAATTTATATTAAGGCTTACAATCAGTGCACTTTCTTCCTATTATGCCATAAAGTGGCATGCAATTTTGAATATTATTGTAGTAGAAAGATTACATTAGATTAAAATTGTTTAGTCACGTTATAATTTGATTAAATTAGTAAAAAATATTATTTTTAAATTATGTTAAAATTAAATTTTTATTTGGCATCACTTTATTTAGTTATAATTATTGCTCTTTATTATTATTGTTAATATTTAAAATATAACATTTATCACTTTTACTTTACAAATAATATAACATTCCTCTCATTTTTCTGCTACAGTTTTACTTCATCAACCCCTTTTTAGATGTAATCAATAGTTTTGGAAAAATTGTATCCAAGAAGCCGTCGCAAGAATCGTAAACGACGTTGCGGGTGCTAGTTTTCAATATCAATGTTACGATATACTGTATCGTAGCCTTATCTATAATTGGACAGATGTTACATTGAAATACATCGTTTATTTTTATATATTACAACAAAATTAAAAACGAACCATATTTTTACTGGCTCCTGTAAAATTCATCTGAAAAAAGTTACCCATTTTGATAATTATTAGGCCGATGCCAAGAGGCCGCGCCGTCGCAAAAATCATGAATGATGTTGCGGGTGCTAGTTTTCAATATCGATGTTACGATACAACGTACTGTATCCTAAACTATGATCGGTACAAGCATTTTGATTTCTATTTGGAGTTTCATTTATATTATATTAATATCGACGTCGATATTTCTAGCAAAATATATCGATTGTCAATAAAATGTTATATGATAAAAAAAAATTATTGTACTTATTTACGTATGTACGTAATATATTATACTTTATTTAAATGTACAAAAAACGCAAGTAGTTATCACATTAGTTTATCTTTTTATTAGGCAAAATTACAAAAAAAAATATTTTATAATCTACATTTTTTTATCTATGAAGTAATCATTAATCACTACAAAATTGATCATAATGAACATTTTTTATTAGAAACAAAAAAATACAGTAACCTAATATATATATAAATTATAATATAAAATCTTTTTATAATATCATTATTATTACTGTACTGATTTCAAATAATGCGCAGTGCATTGTACATGCATTTTTATCTTTATTAAATATAAACTATACATTTTGCTTTGGTACCCAGTTAATAGATGAAGCAAACCACTGTGTTCCGTGGTGTGATTTCCAAGAAAGGTAACAAAACCAGTTACTCAATTTGCGTCACCCGTTTTAAAACTAGTGATTTTGGTAACTAGTTATTTTCAAACAGTTACACTTCGACCAACTATAAAGTTACAAAAAAAACGAAAATAATTTAAATCACAATTTATGAGTTTGTAGAGTATAATTGTATTATTATATATCGATGAGTTAACTTCTCTTCATACTTTATTCAGGTTTAGTACTGACTGCTTCAAATGTATATTTATGACGGGTTAGTGTTTACAATAAAATATGATTTAAATAAAATTATAAAGATTTTTTATTTATTATTCTCTATCTTTACACTTCATTTATACTTATATAAATCAACAAACAAATAAATTTTACATTAATTTACATAAAACACCACATTATAGCACAAACAGTATTTTTTTAGAAGAAAGTACTTAAAATTGTACTTAAGTGCAACGACGCTTCAAAAAACTAAATTAAGTGATAATTATTTTAGTAAAATTGACGCTAGTTTCCTGGAATTACTTACATACAAATAGAGTTTAATCTATTTTATGTTCTATACCTATAGACTTACGTATGAAAATAAATGTAAGCTTACCTACACAGAAATTTTCAATCTGCCATCTCGCTCGCTCAGCCAGCGACTGAGCGATGCCACTGTTATGCAAAATATATGTAATGTAACTTTATGTGTAAAGCTTTTACAAAAATCACTTCATTTATTATGACTCGAAACAAGTGATTCGGTTACAGAACACGTAGCTAGTTAATATAACTAGTGATGTGAAATAACGCCCACGTCTACAAAACATTTTTCTCCGACAGAATGTGTAAGTAAAAACACTTTTTTTCCTGCTGTGCCTTCAGACAGCTCTTATTGTTAGGAACTGCCTGGCTTATTGCTGAGACTACTTTATCTTAAATAACAGAAGAAGCTGTAGGATTCAAGTATAAGTCTCAGATCTATGCAAAAATTTATCGGGTTTTTCTTACGAGGCGGATATGACTAATTTATTTTTTATTTTCATCAACTCTGGTAGCATTCTGTTACAGAGCCTTTTTTCGTTTCTTCCACGGCTTTGGATTATTCAGACTTCAGTTATATCAACATTTAACTTTTATACAACTTTCGATACTGCCTATTTTATATTGATATACCGGACTAAATGATATCCGCCATAATATTGACATATCGAATTGAAAATATCGATATATCGATACTTTTTCAAAAAATTTAATAATAATAATCAATAATAATAATAATAATAGTTGGATATTTTAGGAGGGTATTCGCAAATAGTTTGATATTTTAAGTTTTAGACCTGATGATGATGATTTAAAAAGCGAAACCGGTTGGCTATTTCAAAAATAATTTTCAGTTGTAGGTGAAAAAATACATGTGTTTCTCATTTAAAATTTTATTAAAATTTAGACTTTGGAAAATTATCAGACTTGAGAGTTGGGACATTAAAATTTGAATAGCAAACGATAAAGACAATATTAATAGGTATTAATAGTATTTAAATCTCAACTAAATAAAGAACTGTTTTGTATTTGCAATCAATAAGATTTATAATACAAATAACTATTTCCCTTATCTCGTTACTTGTAGTCTTATGAAAGTCTAGGTCATAGCTAGACCTATGACCTATGCCATAAAGTAAATAAAGCCATAAACTAGAGTTTATAATAAAAAGAAGACAAAACAGAAGGCCATAAAAAATAGAGAAAAACAAATGCCTTGATTGATTTTCGCTTTTAGATAAAAAACAAGCTCAAAATTTTTAAAAAACGTTTAGCATCTTTGAAATCCATAACAAGTTAACATTACTTTTAATAATTTATAAGTGCTGTGTTCATAAAATAAAAATATAAATTATTTGTATGGCATGATAAAAATTCAAAGGCGCGACTATGTTGACATTCAATATGGCGGTATGTCGTCAGTGCTGTGCTGTGTCGTGGTGAGATTTGATTATTTCTATTGAGTTCGTTTATTGGTTTGATATTTCTGTTGAGATTTATGAAAAAACCAAGTCAGTTCTTCAAATAAATGTGAGAAATACTATATTTTTTATGTAAATGTTATATCAAGAAAAATCAAAGGCGGACGGCGTTACAACTTCTGCAAATCGCTAGTTAGGTCGAGCCGCTGATTTACAGATAATAATAAAATGTAAAACACTATTTTGATACGACTATTTGGTTATATTAATGTTTAAAAATTTCACGTCTTGTTATAATGATTTGATTCAATAGCGTTTGTAGTTAATAGATTGTTTCCGTTGGGAGGTAGGTAATCGAAAGGTTTTAGATTCGATTGTATCTAGTACATTTGCTGTTGTCAGCTGTAGATAATATTAGCTGGGATAGCATAACAAAATAGTGAGCTGTCTATTTAACGAGGTAGAAAATCAAAACAAACGTCTAGTTGAAAATTAAACATATCAAATACGAAATCACTTCGACATAAATCTCGACACGATTTGAACTCGAAATACAAAATGGTTTATTGATTTGTCTATTGTTGTATTTACGTTAAGTATTAACTAATTTTTTTAAATTGTTTTTAGATGTTGATCAAATCTGTGACAAAGTATTAATTTTGATATTATAAATAGTAGGTAGTGGATAAAAAGTATACATTAATTTACAAATAGTGAGGATAGGAAGTTGCTTAGCACCGATTCAGCAAGCATTGAAGACATCTGAGGATCAGTGTAGTTCAACCCTAAAAGAATTTAGTTTATACATTGACTTTTGTGAAAAAAAAATTGCATTTCAAAGACTTCTAGTGTTCCTTAAGTAGACAAAAATGTGATTTGATTTATAAATTTATATCTTCTTTAATAATCTTTAAAACACCATACTTTTTTCTGTGATATATTGGTACATACTACAAGATACTGAACTTTTTCGACTTATATACAATTGAAGAATATTGTCAACTATGTCAAGTAATCCTCAGTGGAAGATGTTCCAGCCGCCAGATTCACATCCCACCCCTTTGCAGGATATTTTAGATCTCCAGCATTCAAATATGCAAGCTAAACAAGTGTTCCGTAATGGTAAGTTTACTAACATTTTGCGTTCTTTTTTATGTTTTTTGTTATTTATCCTTAGAAACAAATAAAAGCAAATAAATATCCAAACTAATTATAATGAAATATGATATTATCTTGCAATGTAACAAAATTGTTTTTAAATACAATTTTGTTATCTATTATACCATCAGTTAAATCTTTATTCAATAAGTAATTACTTATGATAACCAAACAGTGATATATATCAGGGTTAGTGAAACTAGGCATTGACATGCCATTTTTGTTAATAAATGCTTAATGAAGTCATAAACATGGTATCAAATATTTTTGACTTTCTGATAGTTTTGAAAATAATGATAATAAATGCTATCAACATTTTTTATTTATTACTATTGTTTTTATTACATAAGTAATTTAAATTAATGCAAATATTAGTAGTTTCTGATTAGACAAGTAACTTACATTGGGCTTGTATGATGTTACGTTTTAGTAAGTTCTCTAGCCAAGTTTTTAATGTTATTCATCTCTGCAAATTATTACTTGCAGTCATAGTTAAATCAAAACATTGTTAAAATAGCATGAACCAGCTTCTTCAAACAGCTAAATATGTTGGTAATGCTCATAATGAATTGAAAATTGAACCTACAAATATCATAATGAAATTCATGAACGGTTATGTGCCCAAAATATTGTGTTGCAGGCTATTGATTCACCATTCCTGCTTATATAGCATCCTATCATACCTATCCTATTAACGTACTCCATATTATAAGATTGTAAATGCTGAGTTTCTACATTTAACATATTCCAAGAAGAATAATTTGGATAGTAGTATATATACTAAATGAAACAATGGAAACACTTGCACATTCTTATATGAAGAGTTCTATAATAATTAACCCCATTTAGTAATTAACTGTATTCTAATAAAATTATTTTAGATATTTTAACATATAACTAATTTTAAGATAGATTGACTGATAGATTAAATAGACCTATAACTTTATAATTATAGTCTTCCTATGATGCTAAAATAAAAGGTGAAATATCCAAAAATAAATTTTGGTTGGTGATTAAACCTAAGGAATTTTATTGGAATATCTTCATTATGCATACTATTACTTTTGAAGCTTCTATAAGAAGAGACAAAACTGTAACTTACTATAATTTCTTTTGTATTAAGGTACTTACAGCAGTGAGTATCCAAGCTCTCCAAGAGATAATTACAATAATATAAGCAAGAATAGTGGTGGGAATCGATTCACTATGGGTAATTATAATATAGATGCATGTCCTATGGGGGACTCTGTTGGAGTTTATTCATCTAGTTCAACAAATAACCAGCCGCAATATGATTCTATGAATCACCCACCTATTAGAGAAACAGGGATAATTGAAAAATTACTTGTAAGTCTTTTTTGTGATATAGTGATTCATATTTTGCATATATTTACTTTATTTTAAATTTGGCATCAAGTTTGTTCTTATCAAATTCCTATATCTTGTTATAGCACTCGTAAATTACCCCTAATTTTAATTTATTTTAGCATTCCTACGGCTTTATACAATGCTGTGAGAGGCAGGCACGTCTATTTTTTCACTTTAGCCAGTTTGGGGGCAATATAGACCATCTAAAAATTGGTGATCCTGTTGAATTTGAAATGACATATGACCGCCGTACTGGTAAACCTATTGCATCCACTGTGACGAAAATTGCCCCAGAGGTGGTATTAAGTGAGGCTCGTGTAACTGGAGTTGTTACTACTGAAGTCAAAGGTGAAGGTTCCGGCGATAATACTGGAAGAATTTCATATGAAAATCGAGGTGAATGCTTCTTCTTGCCGTACACTAAGGACGATGTTGAAGGCAATGTTACTCTGCATACTGGTGACGCTGTAAGCTTTCAGATAGCAACTAACCAAAGGTTAATTTGGCTTTTGATATAAATTTTTTTTTTTTTTTTACAAATAAATATATTAAATTTAGAAATTTATTACAGAGGTACTTTAGGTGCTTGTCATGTACGTTTTGAAAATCCTGCACATCCAGTGAAATATCATGGTGTAGTATGTTCCAAAAAAGAGAATTTCGGTTTCATTGAGAGAGCTGATGTTGTGAAGGAAATTTTCTTCCATTATTCTGAGGCTAAAATCAAAGAAGAACTGTCTTTAGGAGATGATGTAGAGTTTATAATCCAAACAAGAAATGTAAGTTTAATTGTACCTTTTAATTATTTATCTTATCAAGATAGGGTCACTGAAGTTTATCATTAGCTAGCAACATTTAAATGAAAATGGTAAAATAGACATAACTCAAAAGAAAAGTTTTAAATACTACATGTGCAATATTAAATAATAGTATATTATATTTATAAACTATAGTTTACATTTTCATCTATTTAATCTATAAAGTTATGAAATTGCTTATTCATGAGTTTGATCTGTATGACACCTAAGACGTTCTTCTAAAATCAGGTCTAACTTGTCATCTTATTGCCTCTATAACACAAAAACGTAGATAAGGTGCAATAAGATTAAAAATTTGAAATAAATGATTTTTCACAGGGTAAGGAAGTGGCATGCAATATAACAAAACTCCCCAGTGGTTCTGTAGTTTTCGAAGATGTCAGCCCTGAAATAAGACGTGGGCAAGTGTTGAAGCCTTTAGAGCGTGGAAATATGGGCAGAGTACCACAAAATGACCCACTTCCAGGACGGATTAGGTATCGTGCTGCTGATCACTCTGAAGTAGAGGTAACATACATGTCTATTTATTATTGTGTGATGAATGTATGTTTTTTCCAAAGTAGCTACATGAAAAGCAACATGTTTGTCAATACCTTTTAAATGTTATGAATATTATCTGAAAATTCCAAATATCCAAATGTAAACTAGGATTCTCTAGTAATGAATTTGATTTACACCACTTTGCTAAACATATTCAATTGCAAGTGGTACTAGAAATAAATTGATCATGTTAAACTATTGGCTTTTCATATTTATTGGAATAATTAATAAGCACTTTGCACCTTGTTTGTTGTTGAATAGTATTTCATTAGGTACATTAGTGACGAATGGGATTAATAATTCTTTCCTTTTTTTATGGTCATTGATAGAATTTTATAGTAAACCTTTCAATGCTAAATTGCTATCTTGACAAACTTTAGTAGAAAAGGAGGTAAAAGAAAGCATTTTAGCAACATTACTACAACAAATATGATGTCTATATGCCTCGGTTGTATCTTACCATCAGAAGTGCCATGTGGTTATTCTCTTCCTTATTCCATAAGAAAATAATTTTGTTAACTTTTGCGTTTTAAGTGTGTTATATTTTTTTTATAGAACTTGTATTATTTCTTAAATTTGGTTAATTTGAATTTTTTTTGTCACTTAATTATTGTTGAGTATTATGATTTGTGTGAAGTGCTTGAAAGTCTGTTTAATATAATGTCTCTTTTTTTTAAACCCAGCTATATTTAGGAACCTATTACACCAATTTTTAAGATTTTTGGATTCATATTCATAAGATTAAGACGAAATTCAAGAGAAAATTAGGTTAAACAAAACTTCATGTCTCGAGCTAGACCGTACCAAGTTTGCTTTTATTATTGTTTTAATTCTTAATTGATTGTAATAACGAAGATTTTCTCTATCGTCTTATCTTTTTTATGCTTTTTTTGTATGTTTATTTCACAATGAATGACGTGTAAAACAGGAGATGGATTTTTTGCAGTTTTACTGGGTTTGAATTATTATAGTGTTTAATATTTGTATCATCATCATAATGGTATCATATATAATTCTCGAAAATCATTGCAAACTTTCGCTAGGCTTTGTTGATATCTAATTATTATCGGAAAAAACAATTTGATATATTGTTTTATTTAATTATAACTAGTTTCTTTTAGAATCCACCACCTTACCTATTCTTGCTGCCATAATGACATTGTCGTGTTCCGGTCTGGAGGGTAGCTGGGGATCATTACCCCATAAGCCTTTTCACTGATAAATATAAAGTTCCATATGATTTTGTTCTCTAGAGTATCGTCATGAATATCTAAGATATACCCACACTTTATCTCTTTAATGTAACTTACTTTTTATATAAAAAGTAGGCTATTTTTCTTCATTAATGCATACAAACTAAAAAAATCTTCAGTTTGTTTATTACTAATTCTGTAAAAGGCTGGAACTCACTGTCTCAATTTGTTTTTCCTGAATTTATACACTGTACATACATGCACACAGAATCTAGAAGGATATAAAGAAAATAAATGTGATATCTTACATTCGTTCTACAATAACCATCAGGCAGGTTTACGATCATTGAATTAATGTGGTCAAACGGAACACTTTCCTATCTTATTATATAAAAAAAAATTGCCATATTATCTAGTTATATGCGATATCTCAAAATCATAGCAGCAGGTGTGTAATGAATGTAACATTTCAGGTGCCGTTTGGTGATAAGGACCAATGTGGAGAATTTACATTGCGCCACGGTGACTGGGTACAATTCCAGGTTGCAACCGACAGAAGGGACCAGTTGAAACGGGCAACAAATATTTCCCTACTTGATGAGTCATTTAATGTCTCCGGTGAAAGGTGATAAACCTAATTTCATTGCAATAAAAACTTTTTTTTATATCCTGCTCAATTGGTAATCTATTTTTTTTTATTAGATAAGACAGAGAACTGGCCCACGGACCTCCTGATGGTAAGAGACACCGTAGATGTTGTAGATGCGCCTCGGCCCTGTGATCAGACTATTAGACCTTATGTACAAGTCTACCGGCTTCCTTACCCACCAGACTGGAACATGACAATGTCATTATGTCGGCAGAAATAGGTAAGGCGGTGAATCCCTAACCGGACGAGTAGCTGCACAGTACTACCACCAACGGTCATGTTGGAACTGGCAGGAAGGCAGTTGGTCTCTTCTACTCAAAGGGCCCGGACCAAAACAGGGAACCTCTTTAATAGAAGCCCTAATGTCTAAAAACGAGTGCCGTCATGCCCATGGGGGTTAGAACGTGCACTATCGTCACGACGCGATCGCGTCGTTTCGCGCGATTGGAAATGTCAAACTCAAAAAACCTAGTACAAATTTTTGACTTTGACATT